>PVJN01037479.1:0-20890 GCA_004026805.1 Lasiurus borealis | reverse complement strand
TGTAAAAAAAAAAAAAAAAAGAAAGAAAGAAAATAAAAGAAAAGAAATAGGAAGCGAAGAAGGAACACAGGGGTAAAGAATAAAAATGGCAACAAATAAGTACCTATCAATAATAATTTTAAATGTAAATGGATTAAATGCCCCAATCAAAAGACATAGGGTGATGGATTGGGTAAGAAAATATGACCCATATATCTTCTGTTTACAAGAAACCCAACTCAGAAAAAAACACACACAGACTGAAGGTTTTTTAGGCGAATGGAAATAATAATAAAAAAGCTGGGGTAGCAATACTTATATCTGACAAATTAGATCTCAAAGTGAAGGACATAACAAGATATAAGGAAAGCCACTTCATTCCATTCCCTTCTGGCCTGATGAGTTTCTATTAATAAATCAGTTGCTAGTCTGATGGGGGTTCCTTTGTAAGTAACTTTCTGTCTCTCTCTGGCTGCTTTTAAGATTCTTACTTTGTTGTTTGTGTTTGCCAATTTAATCATAATACTGAAGGGAGCAATCCAACAAGAAGAAATAACTCTGGTAAACATATATGCACCCAATACAGGAGCACCCAAACACATAAAAAAAAACTCCTAGAGGATATCAAGGGAGAAATTTACAGCAATACAATCATAGTAGGAGACTTTAATACCCACTATCACCATTGGACAAATCCTCAAAACAAAAAATCAGCAAAGAAACATCAATCTTAAATTACTCACTAGACCAGATGAAATTAATTGACATCTTCAGAACATTTCATCCCCAAACTACAGAATATACATTCTTCTCAAGTGCACATGGGACATTTTCAAAGATAGATCATATGTTGGGTCATAGGCAGAGTCTCTTCAAATTCAAGAAGATAGAAATCATATCAAGTATCTTCTCAGATCACAGTGGCATAAAACTGGAAATCAACTACAATAAAAGCAATCCAAAGAAATAAAAAAACATGGAGACTAAATAGCATGCTATTAAACTGACTGGGTAACCAGAGAGATCAAGGAAAAAATAAAAAACATCATGGCAAGAAATGACAATGAAAACACAACAATCCAAAATCTATGGGACAGAGCAAAAGCTGTGTTGAGAGGGAAGTTCATAGCTCTACAAGCCTACTGCAAAAAAACAAAATAAAACAAAACAAAACAAAAAACAAGAAACAATGGTAATAAATTATCTAACCCTACAACTCAAAGAGCTAGAAAGAGAGCAGCAAGGAAAGCCCAGTGTAAGCAGAAGGAAGGAAATAATAAAGATCAGTGTGTATATAAATTACATTGAGACCAAAGAAAAATATAAAAGATCAACAAAACCAAGAGCTGGTTCATTGAAAGGATAGACAAGATTGATGAAACTCTAGACAGGCTCACCAAGAAGCAAAGAGAGAGGATCCAAATAAAATCAGAAATGAAAGAGCTAAACAACAACAGACCCATCTGAAATACAAAGGATTGTTGAAAAATACTATGAACAACTCTATTCCAACAAACTGGGCAACCTGGAGAAAATGGACATATTGCTAGAAAAATATAACCATCCAAAACTGAATCGGGAAGAATCTAAACATCTCAATAGGCGAATAACAATGGAAGAAATTGAAGCAATTAAAAAGCTTCCAGCAAACAAAAGCCCAAACCAGATGGCTTCACAGGGGAGTTTTACCAAACATTCAAGGAAGTATTAAAACCTATCCTCCTCAGACTATTCCAAAAAACTCAAGAAGAAACACTTCCAAACTCCTTCTATGAAACCAGCATCACCCTAATACCCCAACCAAATAAAGACAACACAATGAAAGAGAATTACAGGCCAATATTCCTCATGAACATAGATGCCAAATCCTCAACAAAATTCTCGCAAATCGGATCCAGCAGTAATATCAGATAGATCATACACCATGAACAAGTAGGATTTATTCCAGAAATGCAAGGATGGTACAATATCCACAAATCAATAAACGTGATACATCCATAAACAAATTGAGAGATAAAAATATCAGTCATATCAATTGATGCAGAAAAAGCATTTGACAAAATCCAAGACTCTTTCTTGATTAAAAACTCTCAGCAAGGTGGAAATAGAAGGATAATACCTCAACATCATAAAAGCCATATATGATAAACCCATAGCTATCATACTCAATGGGCAAAAACTAAAACCATTTCCCCTAAGAACAGGAACAACACAGGGATGCCCACTCTTACCATTCCAGTTTGATATCATACTGGAAGTATAAGCCACTGCAATTAGACAAGAAATAAAACTCATCCAAATTGGAAAGGAAGAAGTAAAGCTGTCCTTATTTGCAGATGACATGATATTGTATATAAAAAACTTGACTCAATCAAAAAACTAATGGACTTAATAAATGAATTTGGCAGGATACAAAATTAATGCCAAGAAGTCTATGACATTTCTATATACCAATAGTGAACTTACAGAAAGAGACTAAAAAAGCAATCTCATTCAACATCACACCAAAAAAAAATTAAGATACCTAGGAAAAAACTTACCTAAGGGGGTAAAAGACCTATACATGGAAAACTATAGGACACTGAAAAAAAAAATAGAAGTAGTAGTAAACAAATGGAAGAACATACTATGTTCATGGATTGGGAGAATCAACATCATTAAAATGTCCATACTACCCAAAGCAATCTATAGATTCTATGCACTCCTCATTAAAATACCAAGGGCCTATTTCACAGACCTAGAAAGAACTCTGCAAAGATTAATCTAGAATAAAAAAAGAACTCAAATAACCACAGCAATCCTAAGAAAGAAGAAAAAAGTAAGTGGGTTCTCAATATCAGATTTCAAGCTGTATTACAAAGCCACTGTTCTCAAAACAGCCTGGTACTGGCATAAAAACAGACATATAGACCAATGGAATATAATAGAGAAGCCAGATATCGACCCAAATCACCATCCTCAATATTTGACAATAGAGGCATGAACATACAATGGAGTCAAGAAAGTTTCTTCAATAAATGGTGTTGGGAAAATTGAACAGATATATGGAAAAAAATGAAACTAGCCCACCAACTTACACCATACACAAAAATAAACTCAACATGAATACAGGATTTAAACATAAGACGGGAAACCATAAAAATACTAGTGAAATCTATAGGCAGCAAAATCTCAGACATATGCAGAAGCAATTTCTTCACTGATACCACTCCTAGGGCAATGGAAGCTAAAGAGAAAATAAACAAATGGGACTACATCAAAATAAAAACCTGTTTCACAGCAAAAGAAACCATCAACAAAACAAGAGAGCCCACTGTATGGGAAAACATATTTGCAAATGTTATCACTGATAAAGGTTTAATCTCCAATATCTATAGGCAATTTATACAACTTAAAAAAGATAAATGATCCAATAAAAAAAATGGGCAATGAAACTAAATAGAATCTTTTCAAAAGAAGACAAGACCAAGAGACACATGAAAACACGCTCTAAGTCACTAATTATCTGAGAGATGCAAATCAAAACAACAATGCGATACCATCTCACACTTGTCAGAATGGCAATCATCTACAAATCAACAAACGACAAGTGTTGGTGAGGATTCGGAGAAAAAGGAACCCTCGTGCACTGCTGGTGGGAATACAGACTGGTGCAGCCACTCTGGAAAATAGTATGGAGTTTCCTCAAAAAACCAAAACTGGAACTCCCATTTGATCCAGTAATCCCACTCCTAGGAATATATCCTAAGAAACTAGAAAAAACAATCAGAAAGATATATGCACCCCTATGTTCATAACAGCACAATCTACCATAGCTAAGCTTTGGAAACAGCCTAGGTACCCGTCAGCATATGAGTGGATCAGAAAACTGTGGTACATCTACACAATGGAATATGACGCTGCCATAAAAAGAAGGAATTCTTATCATTTGCAGCAACCTGGATGGAACTGGAGAACAATATCTTAAGTGAAATAAGCCAGTCAATGAAGGAGAAACACCACATGATCTCTCATTTATGGACAATAAAGAACATTATAAATGGATGAACAAAAAGATAGATACAGAGGCAGTAAAACATCAAACAGACTGTCAAATTACAGCGGGAAGGTTAGGGAGAGGTGGAGTAGATAAGAGATCAACTGAAGGACTTGTATGCATGCATATAAGCACAACCAATGGATGCAAGATACTGGGGGGGGGGTGTGAGGGTATGCATGGGAGTGGGGTGGGGGAACAATGGGAAGATATGTACACATGTAATACATTAATAATAATAAACAAACAAATATTTAATACGAAAAAAAACACCACAATCCATTTACCACTGCAAAAAAAATTAAGATATCTAGGAATAAACTTAACCAAGGAGGTAAAGGACCTATTATCAGAAAATTACAGGACACTGAAAAATGAGGTAGAGGAAGATATAAACAAATGGAAGAACATACTATGTTCATGGGTTGGTAGAATCAACATCATTAAAATGTCCATACTACCCAAAGCAATCTATAGATTCAATGCACTCCCCATTAAGTTATCAACAGCATATTTCAAAGACCTAGAAGAAATTCTCCCAAAATTCATCTGGAATAATAATAATAATAACAATAATAATACCCTTGAATAGCTGCAGCAATCTTGAGAAAGATGAACACTGTTAGAAGGATCACAATTCCAGATTTCAAGCTGTATCACAAAGCCACTGTTCTCAAAGTTGCCTGGTTCTGGCACAAGAACAGACATATAGACCAATGGAACAGAACTAGAACCCAGAAATCAACTCAAGTCATTATGCTCAATTAATATTTGACAAAGGAGGCATGAACATACAATGGAGTCAAGACAGTGTTTTAATAAATGGTGTTGGGAAAATTTGTCAGATACATGCAAAAAAAAAGAAAGGGAGGAAAGAAAGAAAAGAAAGAAACTAGACCATAAACTCAAAATGAATAAAGGACTTAAATGTAAGATGGAAAACCATAAAAATCTTATAAGAACCCATAGACAGCAAAATGTCAGACACTTTTCAGAGCATTATCTTTATTGATATAACTCCTAAGGCAATAGGAACTTGGGAGAAAATAAACAAATGGGACTACATCAAAATAAAAGGCTTCCTCACAGCAAAAGAAACCATCAACAAAACAAGAAAGCCCCTGCACAGTAGAATGTATTTGCCAATGTTATCTCCAAAATTTACAGGGAACTCATAAAATGTAACAAAAGGAAGATAAACAATCCAATCAAACAATGGGCAAAGGACCTAAATAGACCTTTTTCAGAAGGGGACATACAGAAGGCCAAGAGACACATGAAAACATGCTCAAAGTCACTAATCATTCCAAGAGATGCAAATCAAAACGACAATATGGTACTATCTCACACTTGTCAGAATGGCCGTCATCAACAAACCAACAAATGACCAGTGCTGGCAAGGATGTGGAGAAAAAGGAACCCTTGTGGACTGCTGGTGGGAGTGCAGACTGGTGCAGCCGCTGTGGAGAACAGTATGGAGTTTCCTCAAAAAATTTAAAATGGAACTCCTATTCAACCCAATAATCCACTTCTAGGATTATAACCCAAGAAATCAGAAACACCGATCAGAAAGGACATATGCACCCTTCTGTTCATAGCAGCACAACTGACCATAGCTAAGATTTGGACACAGCCTAAGTGCCCATCAGCAGATGAGTGGATTAAAAAACCGTGGTACAGCTACACAATGGAACACTACACTGCTATAAAAAAGAAGGAACTCATACCATTTGCAACAGCATGAATAGATCTGGAGAGCATTATGCTGAGCAAAATAAGCCAGTCAGAGAAAGGTAAATATCACATGATCTCACTCATATGTGGAATATGATGAAGAGCATAGATGGATGAACAAAAATGGATGCAAGGACAGAGAAGCAAATGGACTGTCAAAGCTCAGAGGGAAGGCAGGGAGGGTGGGGGAGGAGGGATATCAGAGAGCAACCAGAGGACTGGTATGCCTGCATGTATCAGCACAGCCAATGGCCACGGACACTGCGGCAGTGGGGCTTGTCCTGGAGGTTGGGCGTGGCCAGGGCGCAGTCAATGGGGGTCTCGGGAAGGGAGACATGTGTAATATTTTAAACAATAAATAAAAAAAACCCTACTAGTTGTGATAAATGAATTCGGCAATGTAGCAGAATACAAAATTAACACCCAGAAATCTATGGCTTTTTTATACACCGATAATAAACTCACAGAAACAAACAAACAAACAAATCCCATTTACCACTGCAACAAAAAATTAAGATACCTAGCAATAAACTTAACCAAAGAGGTAAAGGACCTGTAATCAGAAAATTACAGGATGCTAAATAAACAGATAAAGACATAAACAAATAGAAGAATATATCATATTCATGGATTGGTAGAATCAACATCTTTAAAATGTCCATGCTACCCAAAGCAATCTATAGATTCAATGCACTCCCCATTACGTTACCAACAGCATATTTCAAAGATGTAGAACAAACTCTCCAAAATTTCATCTGGATTAATAACAATAATAATAATAAGACCCCAAATAGCTGCAGCAATCTTAAGAGGAACAAAGTTGGAGAGATCACAATACCAGGTATCAAGCTATACTACAAGCCACTGTTCCCTAAACTGCCTGGTCCTGGAACAACAGAAATATAGACCAATGAACAGAACAGGGAACCAAGAAATCAACACAAATCATTATACTCAATATTTGACCAAAGAGGCAAGAGCATACAATGGAGTCAAGATAATCTCTTCAATAAATGGTGTTGAAAAAAATTGGTCAGATACATGAAGAAAGAAAGAAAGGAAGAAAGGAAGGAAGGAAGGAAGGAAGGCCACCAACTTACACCACCACAATAATAAACTCAAAATGAATTAAGTATGTACTTAAATGTAAGATGGAAAAACCATAAAAATCTTAGAAGAATCCATAGGCAGCAAAATATCAGACACATATCATAGAAATAGCTTTACTGATATACCTCCTAGGGCAATGGAAACTTAGAAACTAAAAAAATAGGACTATATCAAAATGAAAAGCTTCCTCATAGCAAAAGAAACCATCAACAAAACAACAAGAAAGCCCCCTGCAAGGTGGAATGTATTTGCCAATGTTATCTCCAAAATTTATAGGGAACTCGTACAACTTAACAAAAGGAAGATAAACAATTTAATCCAAAATGGGCAAAGGACCTAAATATATACTTTTCAAAAGGGGGCATACAGAAGGCCAAGAGACACATGAAAACATGCTCAATGTCACTAATGATCCGAGAGATGCAAATCAAAATAACAATGAGGTACCATCTCACACCTGTCAGAATGGCTACCATCAACAAACAAATGACAAGTGCTGGAAGGATGTGGAGAAAAAGGAACCCCTGTGCACTGCTGGTGGGAATGCAGACTGGTGCAGCCGCTGTGGGAACAGTATGGAGTTCCCTCAAAAAACTAAAAATGGAACTCCCATTTGACCCAGCAATCCCACTCTTAGGAATTTATCCTAAGAAATTACAAACACAATCAGAAAGGATATATGCACCTCTGTGTTCATAGCAGCACAATTGACCATAGCTAACATTTGGAAACAGCCTAAGTGCCCATCAGCAGATGAGTGAATTAAAAAACTGTGCTACATCGACACAATGGAATACTACACTGCTATTAAAAAGAAGGAACTCTTACCATTTGCAATGCATGGGTGGGACTGGAGAGCATTATGCTAAGCAAAATATGATCTCACTCATGTGTGGAATATGATGAATAGTATAGACTGATGGATCCACAGAGAAGCAGCAAAGGGACTTTCAAACCTCAGAGGGGAAGCAGGAGAGGGCAGGGTGGGGAAGCTTCAGAGATGAACCAAAGGACTTATATATATGCAATTAGCATAACGAAAAAAATTAGCATAACCAGTGGACACAGGCAGTGATGGGGTGAGGGCATTTGCTGGAGTGGGGGGAGCGGCTGGGGAGAGGTGAATGAGGGAAAGGGGCAACTCATATAATACCTTAAACAATAAAGAATTTGCATTTAAAAAAAAGAGTACGATCCTATCAAAGGACGCTACTGTTTCGTTGAATACAGGGAAGTTACAGGATTATTTTACCCCGAAACTGAACTGAGTGAGCTGCTGTCCAAAGGTCCATTACTTGGAGGAAATGTTCTAACTATTCATGGTTGCATAGATTTGGGTGAATGGCAGACACATGTCATAGCAATCGCTTTACTGATACACCTCCCTATCATCATCTTCCTTGGTAAGTCACCTAAGAAAAAATATAGGTACCAAATTCAGGGACCTGGGTGGTAGAGAACAATTTATGGAGTTGACCCCAACAGCATGGCAGATCAAGGCAAAAATAAATGAATAGGACTGTATCAAACCGAAGAGCTTCTGCTCAGCAAAGAAACAGACAACAAAACAAAGCTAACCAGATGGGAGACAATCTTTGCAAACAGCAGCTCGGACAAAGGTCTCATTTCCAAAATATATAAAGAACTCGTAAAACTCAACACCAAACAGTCAAAACGTGGGCAGAGGACCTGAACATACACCTCTCCCGAAAAGACAAACAGCCAATAGATACACGGAAAGATGTTCAACCCCACTGGCAAGCAGGAAATGCAAATTAAAACTGCAATGAGATACCACCTCACACCTGTTAGAGCGGCCGTTAACAACCAGACAAGCAACAGGTGTGGAGAGGCGGTGGGGAAGGGAACCCTCAGCCCCTGCTGGCGGGAATGCAGCTAGCAGGCTGGCCATGCCTCACCGAATTACAAATACAGTGGCACCTCGAGATACGAGTGCCCTAACATACGAGATTTTTGAGATACGAGCCGTCAAGCGAGCGATTTTTGCTTTGAAATACGAGCAACATTTGAGATAGGAGTCATCGCACGGATCGGCCGGCTGCACACGACCCACCAGTTTACCGAGACTTGAGCGTCTCATAGTTTCCCACGCCTCAAGGTTATGGAATGAATTAAACTCGTATCTCAAGGTACCACATGTGTGTGTAGAGCTACCATCTGGCCCCAGAGCCCCACTCCTGGATGGATGCCCAAAAAACTCGACGTCATTTGTACACAAAGATATGTGCCTCCTATGTTGACGGCAGCATTGTTCACGGTGACCAAGAGCTGGAAATAGCCAAAGTGTGTATGACCGAGCCCTGGGTAACGAAGACGTGGCACATATACACAATGGAGTACTACACGGCCATGAAAAAGATGCATTAGCATCATTTACCACAGCATGCACGGGCCTTGAGAATTCTATGCAAAGTGAAATAAACAGAGAAAGCTAAGATCCATATGCTTTCACTCGTATGTGGGATATGAAACTGAAACTCAGGAACACAAACCGCAGAGTGGTGGTCGCCAGAGGAAGGGGGTGAGGGCGAAGAGGGGCCCAATATGAGGCGCCAGGAGCAGATCTGACTTGGGGTGGTGGCACCTGGTTCTCCATACAGATCCTGTAAATGAGTAACCCACACGTGAAACCTATATGTCCATGTTAACGAGCGTCACCCCAATAAACTTAAAAAAAAAAAAAAGAAATTTATACCAGGTCCTCCACCCCAACTGTAACTCATTGTGTGGCTTTTTCTTTTTATTTTTTGCCAGATTTGATTGACATATCGATGTAAGACCATCCAAACCTGTGGACAATTCTTAACAAGATTTGAGTCAAACGGAAAATACTCCTGAACAAGATCTCAAAATGCTCTCGGGACTAACAGTTTGCAGCTTCTCTTCTGCCTTTGGGATGAAGGAGAAAAACCAGAAGCTTCCATGAGGGTGGGAGAAAGCAAGGAGGGATGGGATGGCCAGGTGGTTAAGATCATGTGCTCTCTCCGGAGCGGTCACACTGGTGAAGGCGGGTTTGAAAGAGGGCGTTGCAAAGATGTCTTCAGCTTCCCCGCTTCCCCCCCTAATCTGCTGGGTTAGGGGTTTATAATCAGGTCCCCCTGCGAGGTCACTCTCCGCAGAACCCCTTTGTTGTCCGCATAAGTATAACATGAGTCCAGACAAGCCAGAAAACCCTAAGTTAGTTTGACAATATTCAATACGTGAACACACCTGCATCACTAGGACTCAGATCTAGAAGCAGACAACTTAGGAGCCCCCCAGAAGTCTCTGGTGCCCCTCATGGTCCCGAACCCCAGCGAGGATACCCACTGCCCACTCTCCAGACTCCTCAGAGGAGTTGGACTTGGTCTTGAACCCACAGTACAAAAGGAACAGAACGGTCTGCACTCACGCGTCTGCCTCCTCCTGCTCGCTGCGCGTTGAGTTCGTGGCATTTTCCCGGAGCTCCGAGCGTGGCGGTTACAATCCTCCTCCTTCTGTCTGCGGGGCGAGACCAGGCCTCAGGCTTTCTTATCCGCAGACCCTTCGCGCCAGGGAGATGGGCTGTAGGCGGTTAGACAGACAGCAGCAGAGTGAGGACGGTGGGCCAGGTCAGAAGGTCACCAGGACGGACACCCCCAGGTGCCTAGCAATTGGAAAGTCCATTGTAGGGGGGACCTGGCCCCTGGGGTGACCTTTCCTCCCCTCGCACATCGCTGGTCTTGGGGTTTGGCCCCCCTGACCTTTCCTCCCGAGAGAGACCATCCAGGCCGCGGCTGCGTTTCAGCGCCAGGCCCAGGCTGACGTCAGCACCAGCTGCGGGGACTAATGAACGGCCCTCGGCCGCCAGCCAATCAGTGGAGCCCGCAACCCTGAGAGGACACACCTGGGAAGCCATTAGTTCTCCCCCAAAGTCTCCACCCTAAAGCCCTCAGGATGGAGGACCTGGTTCGCTCCCCTCGCTTTTCCTTTCCCCTCCCTTCACCCCCTCCCAGGCACATTACCATTAGCTCAAGGGCCCACCTTGACCTCTATAACTTGTGTCCTAGGCCCATTTCTTCTAGCAATTACTTTGTTCTCTCTCCATAACTGACCCAGTAAATGTTCTCTGACAGTGTGGTTCCTGGCTCTGAATTCCTTCCTGGTGAGAACCCCGTACCCAGGTTGCTGGACCCAGGTTTGGTCTGGCCCCACCTGGTACTGCTCTCACTTCCCACACCGGATGCATCTGCTCAGATCCGCTTTGTGTTGCTCCCATCCCTCTACAGCAGCGGTTCTCAAACTGTGGGTCAAGACGCCTTTGGGGGTGGAGCAACCCTCTTACAGGGGTCGCCTAAGACTTTCTGCATATCAGGCATTTACATTACAATTCCTAACAGTAGCAAATTTACAGTGATGAAGTAGCAATGAAAATAAATGATTGGGGTCACCACACCATGAGGAGCTGTATGAAAGGGTGGCGGCATGAGGAAGGTTGAGAACCACTGCTCTACAGGAAGCAAGAAAACGGTCCTAAAACAGCTTCTCGGGCCTTCTGTGCCGCTAACGCAGAAAGCTGCTTCCTGTGTTTTTGTTGTTGTTGTTGTTGTTTTTAAAATATATTTTATTGATTTTTTACAGGGAGGAAGGGAGAGAGATAGAGAGTTAGAAACATCGATGAGAGAGAGACATCGATCAGCTGCCTCTTGCACGCCCCCCACTGGGGATGTGCCTGCAACCAAGGTACATGCCCTTGACTGGAATCGAACCTGGGACCTTTCAGTCCGCAGGCTGACGCTCTATCCACTGAGCCAAACCGGTTTTGGCTGTTTTTTAAAACAATCAAAATTACTTTTACATCTGAACTCTTCACTTAAGAAGAAGAGGCTGGAGCACGTGGTTTTGCAACCTTCTCTCCGCCAATTCTGGAATTTTAATTTCTGCCCGTGGAGTGCCTGGTAGTTACCCTTCCCTCGCCCGAAAGGCTTTATAAATACAGTCGCCTGAGACTGTACACATCCACACGGTGGCCTACAATCTTAGGACAGCAGACGCTGGTCTGTGAGATTAGCAACAGCTGGCTGTGCATGAAGACAAAAATGATTTTTTTTTGTATCTTTCAAAGCTGAGGGCATTGGTCAGAGGGCAGGACAGGGGATGGAGCAGGTCCTGGGGGAAGAGAGGGGAGAGGTGGGAGCTGGTTCGTTCTCGTCGGTAAGAAAGCGTGGCCGGGGCACAAGGACCTTCTGAAGGGGTGGCTCACAGCGCCCTGATATGAGATTTGTTTATTCGGGGTCCCTTTCATCATTCCAGCCCTGGTGTGACTTAAGCTCTTTAAAGCCGGTAGGTAAGACGGTCGGTGCTTTGAGCGGCCAGGAAAAGTAATTGGATAAATGCACTTCTAGCTCAGGTTACTGCCACATTCTGAGGTGTGTGTGTCTGGTGGGGGGGAGGGTGGGGGGGCTTTCTAGGTGGTTCTGAGTGAAGATGCACCCTGTGGCTCACAGGTGCACCCCTTCCTTCCCGCTCCCCCCCCCCCCGCCAGAGGATGAGTCCCGGGGCAGCGGCAGGGGGAGGCTGTGTTAGGCCTCTCTGTAGGCTCAGCATGGAGAACGGGCCTGGCACAGAGTAGCTGCTCAATAAACACCAGCGGCATCAAATGAATGAACGTGGGGAAGCGAGCGAGGAGTAAGGGGGAGTCACAGGAACTCCTTTCCCCGCCAGGCCCCCCTCCACCCCGTGTCCGTGGCCCGGCCGCCTGGTGCGCTGAGGAGACGCCAGATCCGGCAACGCAGGCCACACACAGGCCACCTCGGGACACCCAGGGTGGCCTCGCATCGCCCTGCTGTTGGCCCGGCCCCAGGCCGAGCGCAGCCAGCTCCCTCCTCCGTTGTTGGAAGCCCTGGACACAGCGCCGGTGCGGCCTGGACCCGCGCCCATCCCGGCGTCTCTGCCCCGGATCGGGTTCCCACCCGCGTACAGGACGAACAGGGCAGCTCTGCTATCCCCACCTGTTACTCCCCCCCCCCCCACATTAGCTCCCTCTCCCCAAAGACGTTCCCGGTGAAAAAAGGGGGACAAATTAGACGCTTACCGTCCTTGTTAAAAATGCCCTTTGGTGGATAACAAACCCGTTTCCGGTTTGGTTTTTGGCTGCCCTGTCTGAGCGAGTTCATAAAACCGCAACAGGCCAGGGCTCCACTATAAAATCCACTCTGGCATCAAACTTAAGGAGACATTGAATAAGTGCTCACTGGTGATAATGACTGACATGCGGGACCACAGGGGACGTTGCTGTAGCAATTGCAATGCTTGGGCAGCCAGGCCAGGAAGGGGGGAGGGGAGTGTATCTGGGGACCAGGAGTCACAAGGTCCCACAGAAAATGTCCTTCTTTGCACTTGGCCTCTGCTGTCCACAGGAATTATGGACGCAATGACTTGCCCTCCATGCACTGGAGATAGCAAAGGTTCTTTCAGGTCATTGGCAACTAGGGGTCCGGTGCACAAAATCCGTGCACTGAGGGGGGAGGGGTCCTTCAGCCCGGCCTGCACCCTCTCCCAGTCCGGGACCCCTTGCTCCTTATCACCCCACCTGCTCGCTGCCCCTTCGCGCTGCCACTGAGGCAGGTTGCGGGCACAGCTCCAGTGGGGGGCGTGCAGGAGGCAGCTGATCGGTGTCTCTCTCTCATTGATGTTTCTAGCCATCACCGCTGTGCTCACCAGCCATAAGCCCAGCTTCTGGCGGGGCTGTGCTCCCGCTGTGGGAGTGCACTGACCACCTGGGCCAGCTCTTGCATTGAGTGTCTGCCCCCTGGTGGTCAGTGCGCATCATAGCGACCAGTTGTTCTGGTCATTCCGCCATAGGGGTCTCTTAGGCTTTTAATATACAGGTGCCACAGAATAGCCTGTGAGAGTAACTGGAATTCTAGGGCATCAAGAATCAGGTAGCTCGCTTAATGGTGGGTACAAAAAATACTACCTTCACCTCACTCTGAAAGTTTGCCACACCGTGTCTAATTTCCTATAGAAGTCATTAAAGAGGTCACTCAGCCATTTCCTCGGAGAATACATCTCTATTAACACATTGCTCTGTAGTTCACACTTGGGGAGAACATGTATGAAGCAAAAACTAAAGTCTCTGGACAACGCAGAATGAAAGAAACACGTATGCGAGGATTCAAATACGTAAGCTACCAGTAGACAGTGGTTGACGGGTAATCTTAGAGCATAAAGCAAGATTAAATAGCTTAATTTGGTACAAATGCAGGCATCCTGGTCGCACGCACTGCCATTTTCCCATGGATGTGCACAAATCCCACTTATGTCTACCCATCCATCCACTGCAGGCTGCTTGAGGGCACCTTGAGCATAATTCAGAGAGAGACCCTCGCATACCTGTATTCCAGGGGTAGGTGTTACTGCTCCCGATGAAATGGAGTTTTCCCTCCCACGTTCCTTCCTGCCTTCTTCCTTCCATCCTTCCCTTCTTCTGGTTTTTTTTTTTTTTAATAATATATTTTTATTGATTTCAGAGAGGAAGGGAGAGGGAGAGAGAAAGAGAAACATCAATGATGAGAATCATTGATTGGCTGCCTCCTTGCACACCCCCTACTGGGGATCCAGCCTTCGACCTGGACATGTGCTCCCGCACGAATTGAACCTGGGACCCTTCGGTCGACAGGCCTACACTCTATCCACTGAGCCAAACTAGCCAGGGCTCCCTTCTTCTATTTTTCTGAAGAGCCTGGTTGCTTTAAAGGCACAGGGCTCGGTGCGAGGGATTCAGAGACAAATAAATGGTCCTGGCCCTGGTGGCAGAATCCACTAAGAAAGCCAGCCATACCCTGCCCTGGCGCTATCAGAAACCCAGCTATAGCCCAAAGCGGTTTGGCTCAGTGGATAGAGCATCAGCCTGTGGACTGAAGGGTCCCAGGTTCGATTCCGGTCAAGGGCATGTACCTTAGTTGTGGGCACATCTGCAGTGTGGGGTGTTCAGGAAGCAGCTGATCGGTGTCTCTCTCTCATTGACGTTTCTAGCTCTCTATCCCTCTCCCTTCCTCTCTGTAAAAAAATCAATTAAAATATATTTTAAAAAAATAAAGGGAGAAAGAAAGAAATCCAGCTAGAGAGTGCAAAGCCTCCCCACCAGGACACACCCTGCTCCCAGGAACGGCATATGGTCACTGGTTCACTTCTCCAGCGACAGTGAGATTTTAGTCTTGTTCACTCACCCATCTCCTGTGCTTATCAATTAAGTCCAAGGAGGGAGACTCAACAAATATTTGTTCAATGAATGAAAGATTGAGTAAACAAGTGAGTAAATAAATACTGCCTGCTGATATAATGAATGTGAATGTATATGCTGGAACTTCTAATTGCTGGAATGTGAACAAAACACACACACACACACACAAAAAAAAAAAAAAAAAAAAAAAAAACCTTACATTAGTTTGTTCTCAAAACATAATAAAATCTGCCCTGGCCGGTTTGGCTCAGTGGATAGAGCGTCGGTCTGCAGACTGAAGGGTCCTGGGTGTGATTCTGGTCAAAGGCACATGCCCAGGTTGTGGGCTTGATCCTCAACTGGGGGTGTGCAGGAGGCAGCCCATCAGTGATTCTCCCTCATCACTGATGTTTCTCTCTTCCTCTTTCTCTCCTTTTCTCTCCGGAATCAATAAAAAATATATTTAAAAAATAATAAAATCTGAAACTATTATGAAACAGCTTAACAGGGGGTAGAAAAACACACACAGGAAAAAGACTGTCATGTAGCATTCCACTTTCAGCAAAATCTAGAAATACGAACCCTCCATCATCTGGGGAAGCAGAGGGAGATGAGAGTCCAACCTCCACAAACAGCTACGAAAAACACGCGTGACTGGGCTCCGCGTGCGCCCCAGTTCCCCCGCGATCCCAATTAAGATCCCGTCCGTGAGGCAGCGGATCTCTGCGCCTCACCGAGCTCCTGAAAGCTGCCCGGAACCCGCGCTGGCCCTTTCTCCCGTCCCTGATAAGGAACGGCGCGGCGTCGCGCTGATTGCATGTTTATTTAGCTCTCCGAGCAGCTGCCTGAACATCACAAGCAACAGAGCAAAACAGGAGAAGAGGGAGAGAGGAGAGAGGAGGGGAGAGTGGGTGCTGGCATCGCAGGCCGCATTTCAGAAACAGAGCGTGCTACGGGCGGTTAATTCTAATGGAGAGATGACTAAGAACTCGGGATCTAGACGAGGAGTGGGTACCACAGGAGAGGAGGAGATGATTATAAACAAAATGTGGTTTATCATACCTCCCCCCCCACACAAAGTCATAGTCTTTGTTCCTAGAACCTTAAATGACCTTCTTTAGTGACAGTATCACTGCCACCGACAAGATGGACAAATGCCCCAATGCCAGGGCACCCTGGACAGCATCCTGGGATGGAGGGCTGGCGGGGGATGGGCAGCTGCCTGTGAAGCATCCCTCGAAGTGAGGGCAGATCTCTGCTATCTCCCTACCCGTTAGAGAACTTCCAACAACTGCCAGATGATCCCCAAATAGCCCAGCAAAACTCCCCAGCGCCAGCAATGACTCCCCATTGCTCCTCCTCCCCATCCCGCCTCCCTCCTCTGCGTGATGGCGCGTCGCTGTCACCCTTGGAAATGCAGTCTCCAAACAACATCCACGAGAGAGGAGCATCATTGACCCTGGAAGGAAAGTCACAGCCAGGCCAGCTGCGGTGTTCTTGGAGAGGTTGTGTTACTGAGGGTAGGGATTTTCTTCTTGGTGCTCTTTTATATTTTCCAAATTTCGTGCAGTGAGTGTCTTACAGGAGACAGTCAGCATATTATTATTATTTTTTTTAGTTCTGCTCAAATCTTCCCCGTTCCCCTTCTGTGGCCGGCGGTTAGACAGACAGGAGCAGAGCGAGGACGGTGGGCCGGGTCAAAGGTCACTAGGACGGACACCCCCAGGTGCCTAGCAACAGACAATCCATTATAAGGTGGGACCTTGCCCCCGGGGTGACCTTTCCTCCCTCGCATGTCGCTGGTCTTGGGGTTTGACCCCCTGATCTTTCCTCCCGAGAGAGACCATCCAGGCCTTGGTTGTATTTCAGTGCCAGGCCCAGAAAACCCACCATGGCTGATGGGTAATGACCCTCTGCCCTCGTGCCCACCCATCAATCAGTGGGGACCACAACCCTGAAAGGACACCCCTAGAAAGTGGCTGAATGTTCTGAGATCTCCCCCTGGGACCTCCCCTAAAATCTCTGCCTGTAAAACTCTTAGGACTGAGGACCCACCACTTCTCCCACCCAGGAGCACACCACTTCCTTCTTTTTCCCTTCCCTCCCTTCCCCGTTCCTGGCCCCGATCCCGCTCCCATCAGCACCCTCACTCCCAAGCTCGGGGGCCCTGCCTTTACCTCCATAACCCATTTCCCAAGCCCATGTCTCCTGGGAATTGCTTTCTCTCCCCCTGTGATTTACCCAATAAATGTTCTCTCCGAGTTAGGGTCCTGGCTCTGAATTCTTTCCCATTGAGAACCCCAGGACCGAGGTAGCTGAACCCAGGTTTGGCCTGGCCCCAGCGGTCAGACACCTGGTGCCCTCCTGTCGCCCACAACACTTCCAAGTCACCGCCAGTTTCCCCAGTCGGGAACTGTCCCCCGGGCTGGGAGCACAGGGCCCTGGGCCCACATTCCTGGACGCCCCAGTGACTCTTCGCCATCTGTGCGGGGATCATAGAACATCTGGGCAGCCTTTGGATCCACAATGTCTCCGTCATGTGCCCAGTCTCCCTCAAGTGACCTCCCCGTGGGGCCGGGCCAGGCCGGGCCAGGCCAGGTCACGAGTGAACCGGACCTATTTTTGCAAAGGCCTTTGGAAGAGGTCTCCTCCTCCACTGCCCAAGTACCCCACATTCTGCCTCCTTCTCGCCAGGGCTGTGTGGAGCGGTTGAAATAGGAGTAAGAGAGGGAGGGGGGCCAGCGGGGGAGGGAGAGCAGCAAAGGGCACGTGGCCGAGTCAGCAGCCAGGGCCTCTCTTCCTGGTGCGAATCGGGACCCCGCGTGTCCTCAGAGACCTTTTTGCTGGGCCTGGGCTGAGTCTGCATCTGTGACACCGAGGGGCGACTGCTCCTACCTTCCTCACTGGAAAGTGGGGGGTGGGGGGAAGGAGGATAGTTAGAAGAATAGGAAAATGCACAGGGAGAGTGCTCCCATATTTAAAAACATTACCGGCCAAACAGGTGTGGCTCAGTGGTTGAGCCTCCCACCAATGAACCAGGAGGTCCTGGGCTCGATCGCCTGTAGGGGGCGTGCAGGAGGCAGCTGATCAATGATTCTCTCTCATCATTGATGTTTCTTTCTCCCCCCCTCCTCTCTGAAATCAATAATATGTGTGTGTGTGTGTGTGTGTGTGTGTGTGTGTATTTTTAAGCTGCATGAAGGCCATTTTTTTAAATGTATTTTATTGAATTTTTACAGAGAGGAAGGGAGAGAGATAGAATGTTAGAAACATCGATGAGAGAGAGACATCGATCAGCTGCCTCCTGCACGCCCCCTACTGGGGATGTGCCTGCAATCAAGGTACGTGCCCTTGATTGGAATCGAACCTGGGACCTTTCAGTCTGCAGGCCGATGCTCTATCTACTGAGCCAAACCGGTTTTGGCTTTTTTTTTTTTTTTAAGAAAGAGATGAAGGGATTAAGAACTACAAATGAACAAATGAGCAGTTACGGAACAGTCATGGGCATGGAAAGTACAGGGAACACCATCAATAATGCTGCAGTAATACGTATGGGGCCAGGTGGGCACTAGAATTACCAGGGTGGGTCAGTCTCTTTGTAGATTATATAACTGTCCAGCCCCATATGCTGTACCCCAGAAACTAATCTAAAATGATATTGAATGTCCACTGTGATTGAAAAATAAAAAAAATAAAACAACAACAAGGAAAGAAACAGGGATGCCAGCTTGGACCAAGAGCCAGGAGAGACCACACTCTGGAGACACTCCCCACCCCCACCCCCAATAAGACAGCACTGGAGTGGCTCTCCCCTGCCCAGCTGACCCCAACGATGTGCCCAGGCCGGCAGAGCAAGGGCATCAATTGCTTCTGCTTTTGAAGGCGAGTGAGTCACGCCCCACGTGACCGTCGTGAGCGATTTCCGGGTGCGAGGCTTTCAATCGGGCCGCCTGGCTTCTAATTGGCAGCACCTGCTTCATGGATCACCCAGCTCCGGGTCCTTGACCTTCACAGCCTCGGTAGATGCCCGGCTTTCTGAGGATTTTTATTTCTGTGTGGTGGCTTGGATGAGCTTTGCTGGCTTCCCGTTCTAGCATTTTCTAATCCTAAGGACCTCGGCTTTAGGCTGCTGCTTCTCCAGCTCACTCAGTCTACCGCTGATGTAGGAGAAAAGATCAACGTGACTAAAGGTGAATGTCTATAGCTTTTAACAGTCCTCCTTCTCCATCTGCACATTTCCATTCCCCCCGGATGATTAACCACACCTGGATGCCACTAGAAACCCACCCGTGATCATGTCCTTACGCACAACCTGACACAGGTGCACTTCACGGTTCATTCACGTGGGGTCCCATCTCCCCCTCCGGTGAAGCGGGAAGAAAATTCATTTAAAAAACCCATCTTGGGGAAAGTGCCTCTGCACGCCAGCTGCTGACCCTCATGCAGAAATCCAATTAAATTAGGAGAGATCACGATTAAGATGCAACTGAATCATTCTTCACTGGATGTCAACGAGATTTCTGATCGCAAAGCATCAGTAAACGGGGTTTAAACGGCTTATCCGTGCTGTTTCGTCCCTTCTCTGCTAAGTCCCGTATCTCACAAGCCCACGGGAAGAAATGTTCCTAGAAATTGGAAGGCTGAAATAACGAGGCCGCTCAGCTTGCCCCCCGAAAGCCACAGATAGTCCTGGGCACCAACGGTTTCCTGATTCAGAGCTTACAGCATTGCAAAGCCCCACATACAGTAAAGGCTACTCTTATTCAAAAGCCTGAAAGAATTACACTGAGTGGCCAGATTATGATGAGCTCTGAACGCATATAACCTGGCCACATTTGGACAGAAATGGGGAGATTTGAGTGAATCCAACCACCCCAAAAACACCCAACTGTACCCAGAGCAACCCATGATCAAGCTGCAAGTCTTCAGTTGCTTGAACTCGTGAGGAATGAGCCATTTTCTGCCGGTACATGTACACTAAATGCGGGTTTTAATCAACTCTGCTTTTACACTTTTCAACCTCTTCAAAGCACTGACAACCTAGCAAGCCAAGTCCCATCGATTTTCCAAATTGCCCAGGGAATCTCCATCCAATTAAAATGAATGTCGAGCATAAGCACATTGAAAGATGACATTATTCAGCGAGGCTCCTGAAGGTCCCAGATCCTTTGAAGTGATCCATTTCTCTCCAAGATTCATGAGCTGCCTGTCAACAAATTTAATTGGATATTTATTGAAATTAATGGCAGCCCCGGCTGATGGAGCAGGCTCTAAGTCCTGCTTTTCTTTTTTCCGCTGGTTTTCCCTCGCCTTCACTTCCCACGTTGCGTGCTGAGGAAGCCAGGAGCAAACGCGGCCTGAAACTGAGAAATGACCTTCCTCCACTTCCCCCGTCAACATGGGAAGATATTGCCGACAAGATATGACCTCCTACCGCCAGCTCATGGCTGTTCAGGTGCTTCCTAAAAGCTCATTATCATGGGGAGCGATTTGCAGTCTTTTTTTTTTTAATATATTTTTATTGATTTTTTACAGAGAGGAAGGGAGAGGGATAGAGATTCAGAAACATCCATGAGAGAGAGACATTGATCAGCTGCCTCTTGCACGCCCCCTACTGGTGATGTGCCCCAAACCAAGGTACATGCTCTTGACTGGAATCGAACCTGGGACCCTTCAGTCCGCAGACTGACGCTCTATCCACTGAGCCAAACCGATTTGAGGGTAAAGGGCAGAAGCTCTGGAGGCACAGCCTGTGTTCAAATCCCCATCATCCATGTATTTAAATGGCTGGAGGGAGAGGAGGAGGAGGGGGAGAAGAAGGAGGGGGA
>PVJN01037478.1:0-20891 GCA_004026805.1 Lasiurus borealis | reverse complement strand
GCTTGTTATCTCAGTTCTGGGGAGGGCCGCCCCCTCCCTGCTGCCTTTCAGCCGTCCCGGACAGTGAGTGATGGCCCCTATTAATCACCGACCCCGCGGACTCCGGCGGACACCCGCCATCCAAAGGAGAGAGAGATAAGGCAGCATGAACTGCTGGGAGCTGCTCCTATCAATTAATGTCAGCCCGGCGCTTCCCCCCAATCTTTGCCTGCTCACCTCCTTTTGGGGGTCTCGGGGACTGAAACAAGTCTAGGGATTGAAAAGGGGAGATACCGGTGTGGGATGTCGAGGTAACGGTGTCCTTGGGATGGAAGGGCATACAGGGGCCTGAGGGGGCTGCCTCCTGCCCTCAGCCGCTGTGGGGGCGCTCGGCCGAGGGAGCTGCCTGCATCTCTGGGTCCCTTCCCTTCCAAGCGAATGGAGCCGCCTCCTGCCCACCTGGTCAGCTGCCGCCTCCATGGGCGTCTGGCTGCCTTCTTGCAGCAGCCACCAGCTCACCGAGGCATGCCGCCCTTGCCCGCTCCAACCTCCCTCGTCCAGTCACCAGCTGTTACACAGACTCCATGCCCACTGGGCACCGAGCTTCGGGGAGAGGCCCTGTGCGTCACGGGACCTGCAGGCTCGGTTCGGGCCTCAAAAGCTCTCACTCCTGGCCTTGCCTCGCCGGCCTCTGCCCGCTGAGGACGTGGGGGAAGGTGTGCAGGCTGGGGCGGGGCTGTCTGTGCAGGAAGGGAAGTGGCTTCAGGTAAAGAGGGGACTGTTGATGATTAGGGACTATTCTCAGCTCACCTGACGCCTAGGCTGGTGTAAATGGTCTTTTAAAAGCCGTTAACTCCGTGACATGGGTTGTTCTGCACATCCTTTAGCCCATTGCTTTTGGCCTCGTGCTTCGCTTCCCGGGACCCCTTCCCCGACCTGAAGATCCTGCCTGGCTGTTCACTACTCCCAGCGTCGCTCGATCTGCTCCCAGCTTTCCCTGACATCACCGATTGCATTTCGGTTCCTGCTTGTCTTTCCCAGAATTGCCTCGGGGGTTGTGAGCATTAAGTGAGTTAATGTAGCCCTCGCTGGATTGGTTCAGTGGATAGGGCATTGGCCTGCAGACTAAAGGGTCCTGGGTTCAATTCCGGTCAAGAACACATGCCTGTGTGCAGGCTCGATCTCCAGTAGGGGTGTGCAAGAGGCAGCCGATCAATGATTCGTTCTTATCATTGAGGTTTTTATCTCTCTCCTACTCCCTTTTCTCTCTCTGAAACCAATAAGACTATATATTTTTTAGCTGAAACCGAATTGGCTCAGTGGATAGAGCATCGGCCTGTGGACTGAAAGGTCTCAGGTTCGATTCCGGTCAAGGGCATGTACCTTGGTTGCAGGCACATTCCCAGTGAGGGGTGTGCAGGAAGCAGCTGATCACTGTCTCTCTCTCATCGATGTTTCTAACTCTATCCCTCTCCCTTCCTCTCTGTAAAAAAATCAAATATATTAATATTTATATATATTTATTTTTTTAATGATTTAATGTATGCAGAGTGCTCAGAACCGTGCCGGGCACAGAGTAAGTACTCGCTGGAAGAAACGTGAGCTCCTAGCCCTGGTTTGTGAAGTAAGGAGGACCTTTCATCCTTTCTAACTTTTCTTCTTGGCAGGGAGGGGCCAGAACCTCCTGGTGGAGATGGGAGAACAAGTTCTGAGCAGCCAGGTTTTTAGGATTGAGAAAAAGGTCAGGGAGGGAGGAAGGAGGGGGCCGAGATTGCACCCTCAGAATCCTTAGTGTGATGTGGATGTATCGGCCAGAGTGCCCCTTACTTGCGTGGATAACTTGTATGCCACTTCCTTGCAGATTTAAGGCTCTCGCTACCTCGCTAAGATCTGACTTTCTGCTTCGACAAGCCCTTTCCAAAGCCCACTCCCCTGCTCACTGCAGCCCCTGCCCAAGCCCAGCCAGTCTCCCCTCAAAGGAAGCCTCCTGCCTGCACTGCGGCCTCCCAAAGCGAGGCTCTCAGTCAGCAGAGGCAGGACCGCTGGGCGCTGCAGCCTGCGCCGCTGACCGTGAACGTGGGCTGAGTGCAGTGCCAACAGCTGTTCACCGGGGTTCTGGCCTCCCGCTGAGGGAGAGGTGGGGTCCTGCACAAGCAGAACTAGTTTCCATGGCCAGGGTGGGCTGGGAATTAGCTTCCCGGTCCGGACTGAAACCCTCACCCATCTAAAGAGTCACCTGCTCCAGGGAACGGCCCGGGCCGAGGACCAAAGGCAGGCACATCCCAGGTCCTCAGTCAGGGGCTGTCCTGCCCTCGATCAGATATGCCTCCCCCACCCCTCTCGCCCTTTCCCTCATTCATTCCTGAGATTTAAAAATATATATATATTGATTTTTTACAGAGAGAAAAGGGGAGGGATAGTTAGAAACATCGATGAGAGAGACACATCGATCAGCTGCCTCCTGCACGCCCCTCACTGGGGATGTGCCCACAACCAAGGTACATGCCCTTGACCGGGATCGAACCTGGGACTTTCTAGTCCGTAGGCCAACGCTCTATCCATTGAGCCAAATCGGTTTAGGCCATTCCTGAGATTTTGTCTACAATGTCTTCTCTAGAAACACGGGCCCTGGGCTCTTCCCTGCCTTTTAATACTTTTAATCCGCCTGTCCTATTACTAATTTTTTTGGTTGTTTTTTTTTTATCCTCATCTGAGGACATTTTTCCCATTGATTTTTTTAGAGAAGAGAAGGGGCTGGGGGGTGGGAAGAGGGAGAGAGAGAGAGAGGAAAGAGACGCATCTATTAGTTGCCTCTCACACACACCCTGACCAGGGATCAAACCTACAATCGAGGTACATGCCCTTAACTAGGAATCGAACTGGCAACGCTTTGGTGGGCAGGCCAACACTCTAACCACTGAGCACACCAGCCATGGCTATCCTGTTACTAATTTTTTTAAAAATATATTTTATTGATTTTTCACAGAGAGGAAGGAGAGGGATAGAAAGTCAGAAACATCGATGAGAGAGAGACATCGATCAGCCGCCTCCTGTACATCCCATACTGGAGATGTGCCTGCAAGCAAGGTACATGCCCCCGACCGGAATCGAACCTGGGACCTTTCAGTCCACAGGCTGACGCTCTACCCACTGAGCCAAACCGGTCTCGGCCTGTTACTAATTTTTATAATTTTTATTTCATCTCTCTCTCCCTCTCTCTCTCTCTCTCTCTCTCTCTCTCTCTCTCTCTCTCTCTCTCTCTCTCTCTGCAAAAACTTAGTTGTTTTCATTTGGTCCAATGCACGGGAGAGGGCTTCAGGGAGAGGCTCAGTGAGAGCCAGACCCCAGGGCGGTGCCGAGGGGCCCTCAGAGGCCTCGGCTCCAAAGGCTCCTCGTGCTTGAGGGGAGCCTTCGGAAGAGACCCTCCCAGCCCAGCCTGGGCGGCCGCCGGTGCAGGTGAGTCAGGTGTCGCCATCTTCTTGATGAGTTTCACCTCTCACCCCGGAAGTGGTTCTCCAGGAAGTCCCGGAGCTGAGGGTCTGCACAGACAGAACCGGGGCCTGCACAGGCAGAACCAGAGTCTGCACAGGCAGAACCAGGACCTGCGGCTCCCAAAGGGCCGGGTCAGGGTCCTCTCCAAGGCCAGGCAGCTGCCATGGTGTCCTGAGTTTTGCCCACTCACCTTGGCTTCAGCACATCCTTTATTTATTTATTATTTAAAAAATTTTTAAATATATTTCATTGATTTTTTACAGAGAGGAAGGGAGAGGGATAGAGAGTTAAAAACATTGATCAGCTGCCTCCTGCACGCCCCCCACTGGGGATGTGCCCGAAACCAAGGTACATGCCCTTGACTGGGATCGAACCTGGGATCCTCCAGTCCACAGACCAATGTTCTACCACTGAGCCAAACCGGTTTCGTCCTTAAAAAGACGTCCTTAAAAAGACGCTCAGTGCCCTTGATCTCTACCAAGTCGGAGAAGAAGCGGCCCACGCCCTCGAGAGCCACATTGTCTGCGTCGAAGCAGAAGCCCAGAGAGAGGCGGTGTGGCGCCGCGGAGGCAGGCTGGCGGCGGGTGACGCACTCCCTCCTCGGTGGAGAATTCCGCTGGATCTGGGAGCTCATGGTTGTCCGGCATCAGGAAGGAATTCAGGTAGGAAAACCCTGAAGTGTTGGCTGGTTTTGAAAGCGTTTCTGGAGGCGGTTTGGAGGCGGTGCTGGAGGTGGTTCTGGAGGCGGTTCTGGAAGTGGCTCTGGAGGCGGTTCTGGAGGTGGCTCTGGAGGCGGTGCTGGAGGCGGTGCTGGGTGTGGTTCTGTAGGTGCTGCTGGAGGGGATTCTGGAGGGGGTTCTGGACGTGCTGCTGGAGAGGGTTCTGGAGGCGGTTCTGGAAGTGGTTCTGGGTGTGGTTCTGGAGGTGGTTCTGGAGGTGGCTCTGGAGGCGGTGCTGGAGGTGGCGCTGGAAGCGGTTCTGGAGGTGGTGCTGGAGGCGGTTCTGGAGGTGGTTCAGGAGGTGGTTCTGGAGGTGGTTCTGGAGGCGGTTCTGGAAGTGGTTCTGGAGGCGGTGCTGGAGGCGGTTCTGGAAGTGGTTCTGGAGGCGGTGCTGGAGGTGCTGCTGGAGGCAGTGCTGGAGGAGGTGACTGGACAAGAGGCTGGAGAGAGGTCGGGGTTGGAAGAAGGGGCGTCCCTGGGTCTGTTCCGTCCAAACACTGTTGAACAGGAGGCAGGTCTGGACCGCCGAGGGCACTGTCTTATTTCACCTCTTGTTGCTTGTTCGTTCTCCTCCCCTCCTCTGCACACAGGGGAAAGGCTATTCAGAGTACAGTAATAGGTCAGGAAGGGACAAGGAAAGAAGGTGGTGGGGACCAGCACGTCCTCTACATCTGGGAAGCCTGGGTCACACCTGGCTTTTTCCTGCCGTCTGAGTGGCCCTGGGCGAGGCCTGGCCCTCTCTGTGCCTCCTTCCCGGGAGGTCGCTGCCGTGTGTGTGCACCTAGACAGCGGCTGGCCCAGCAAGCCTCACGCATCGGCTGTTGCAAGAGGCTGGTGGACCGGAGTTATCCTGGCCGGAGGTTAGAAACTTGTGCTGGGTCCTGGCCCTGTATGTCCCAGACACCCAAACCCATAATCCCCCAGCCCACACTGCCTCCCTTTCTGCCTTCTCTGCTCACTCCCTTCTCACCTACCCTCCCCATGTGCCACCAGCTTTGTCACCCTCATCATCCCGCAGCTTAGAAACAAGGACGACCGCTGAAACCGGTTTGGCTCAGTGGATAGAGCGTCGGTCTGCGGACTGAAGGGTCCCGGGTTCGATTCCGGTCAAGGGCCTGTATCTTGGTTGCAGGCACATCTCCAGTGGTGGGCGTGCAAGAGGCGGCTGATCGATGTCTCTCTCTCATCGATGTTTCTGACTCTCTGTCCCTCTCCCTCTCTGTAAAAAAAAAAGAAAAGGAAAAAGAAACAAGGACGACCCCTTAGCTCTCCACATTCCTCTTGTGGTCGGCCAGTTGGCTCTTAGTATTCCGGCTTCACCTGCCTTCCCTCCTGGGGATCCATCCCAGACACCACACCCTCTTGGTCCCCAAAACCCCACCTCTTCTTGGCCCCTCCCAGCCTTGCAGATGAGAGATCCAAACATGTCTCCCAGGACCTTCCCAACCCCGCCGCGGAATTCGCCCTCCCTCCTGCCGCACCCTGCCTGCGCCTCACTGCCTTCCCTGTGCCAACCCGAGCCACCTAAGGGCCTGGACCGGGTCTTGCTCAAAGTCGTCTCCCCTTTGAAATCGCAAACATCTCTGAACTCGCGTTGTCTGAATGACTCTGAAGTGCCTCTGACCTCTACGATACCACGATCACACGGCTCACCAATTATAAGGAAGAAGAGTCCCACAAAACAGGATGTTTAGAAAGAAAACTGGGTGCAGCAGGCTTTCCTGCTGGTGATGAAGGCCCTTCTCCCAGACATCCAGCGAGAGCGCTGCCTGGGTATGGCGGGCCTCGTCCCTTCTCTCTCTCTGGTTCTCCAGGACGAGAGGGGAGCCGAGGGGAGGGAGGGTAGCAATATGTCCATCCTCTTGGAGATACATTGTTTCACAGCCCGGTTTGCTACCCCCACTTGCTGAATGTCACCCCTATGTGGGCTTGGGAGGAGCTGCTCTGCCCCCCGAGCGATCAGGCCCCAGGAGCCGCAGATCCCAGGGCCCAGCGGGAGGGGGTCACGGCCGGGCCAGGGCTGTGGAGCGGGGGGTGTGGGGGGGATGCCAGCTGACCGCAGAGCCGTGTCCTCCAAGTGCCCTTCCTCCCCGGCGGCGACGGCAGGGCCTCCCGGTGTCCACTGGCCCCGGGTAAACTCGCCCGCATCCAGCCGGCCGCCGCCCCCCGTTCCCCCGGCTTCAAAGAAAACCGGTGTGAATATTTAAACTTCTCCTGTGTGTCTAATAAAAAGTTCTGCACTATTTAACGCCCCGGCTATCCATTACTGTCGGGAGCTGCCCTCTCCTCCCCAGCCGTCCCCTCCCTCCCGCCCGTCCAAACCACGCGCAGCAGAGCCATTTGTCAAAGCTCCCCGCGCAGGCCGCGCTTGGCTGTGTCTGAAAGGACACGCCGCCCGCCCCGCCGGGGAAGGTGGGATGACTAAAGGGGCTATGCAAATTGCTGCTTAATCTGCAGAGGAACACCCAGGCTTTGGGGAGACACTCATTACTTCTCTTAACTGTGATTAACGGGCAAATTAAACCCAGGCCCTTCACTCGCGCCTGGCAGAGGACTCGAACGCAGAGCCCGGAGCCCGCGAGGGAGACTCTCCTCAGTAGTTGTCTGCTGCCCCGGAGACTGTGGCCCAGACACCCCCAAGCTGCCTCTTAACTGCTGGTGGTGGTGGTGGAGGAGGGAGGGGAGCCCCGGATGTGGGGAGCAGATCCAGCACCACTCGCCTTAACCCGTGGGGAAGGGAGGCATTCGAGCTGGCTTTCTTTCCTTTCCGCCCCTCAAGAGAGAACACGATCAGTGGCTCCTCGATCTGTTGCTCTCTCTTCACCCGCCAAAAGATAAAAACAAAAAAAACGAGAGGCCGAAACCGGTTTGGCTCAGTGGATAGAGCGTCGACCTGCGGACTGAAGGGTCCCAGGTTCAATTCCGGTCAAGGGCATGTACCTTGGTTGCAGGCACATACCCAGTAGGGGGCGTGCAAGAGGCAGCTGGCCGATGCTTTCTCTCTCATCGATGTTTCTAACTCTCTCTCTCCCTTCCTCTCTGTAAAAAATAAAAAAAAAGATATTACAAAAAAATAAAATGCAAGAGCCCCTTGGACCTCACCCGCCAGAACATCCCGAGGGTGTGGCCAAAGCAGCGTTAGCGCCACCCTGAGTTCAAGGTCAGATCAGCCCCAAACTTAGAGCTGGAAAAGTGAGGGAAAGGAACTTGTTCCACTCAAACACCAACCTGGAGCCCAGGTTGGGCAGAGGGCCCAGCAGTCGGGCAGGGATGTGGGGGGAGGGTTATGGGAGCAGAGATCCTGGGAACGGTCTGGTTACGGGTTCCAGGCCTACGTACAACGTGGAGCACCCGAGTTAGTACCCCCAGTCTGTCTGTGCTTCTTACTCCACTGCATGTGTGTGTGGTTGTGAAGATACTGGCCCAGCCTTTCTGAGTGTACAATTCCTGGCGTGAGGTACATTCCCATGGTTGTGCAAATACCTCCCCCGCTCCCTCGGCTGTTTCCATCTGTTTTAGCAGATGATCCTCTCAGTGGTTCTCCACCTTCCTAAGGCCGCTCCTCCTGTGGTGGTGACCCCCAACCATAAAGTTATTTTCATTGCTACTTCTTGTAACTGTAATTTTGTTACTGTTAATGAATTGTGATGTGAAATATGTGTGTTTTCTGATGGTCTCAGGCTCTACAGCAGCGGTTCTCAACCTGTAGGTTGCTAGCAAGTGGGTGCTGACCTCCCGCTAGCAGAGTCACCTAAGACCATCGGAAAACGCGGATATTTACATGACGATTCATAACAGTAGCAAAATGACAAAAATAATTGTATGGTTGGGGTCACGACCACACGAGGAGCTGTCTTAAAGGGTCACACATCAGGAAGGTGGAGAACACAGCTGGGGCCTGTAATCACCTCTCACAAACAGCAACAGGTGAGCAGAGAGGGTTCTCAGGTCGACGGGTTCTGTCCGAAATCTGGGAAAACTGGAACGGAGGCCCGAGGCGTGGGGGAGGCAAGTTGGGTGGAAATCCCGTGGGGACTCCCCGTTCCATGCAGGTCCCCTCAGCCCGAGTGGTCGGGAGGTGAAAGATGACACACGACGCTGACAGGTTGTCTGTCAACCTGACGGGGCCGCGGAGAGACGCGGGCCCGTATTTTATTTTGTCATCGAGTCGATCAGCGGGCCTGTCATCGAAACCAGGCCTGACAGCTCGCTCGGCGACTCCGCTCTCTTTGCTGGACTCCGCAGCCCGGCTCCCCCATCTATTAAAACATCCCGGGCTGTCAGGGATATTAAAAGGCGCTGTCACTCCTTCTTAAAACAGTCATAAATACAGTCTGGACGCGAGCATTTGGGCAGGAGCCCCGGTGCCGGGTGGGAAGAGACAACGGCGGGCACGCCCGCCGCTCCTGACAGCCGCGGCGCTGGCACCATCCACACGGGCAGCGGCAGACGGGTCCCCCTTTTCTCTCTCTGATGCGGGGAGCGGGCCGGCTCCAACATCTGCCGAGGCCTGGCGTTTCCAAACCACCGTGCTCGCGCCTGGGCTGCGGCCTTGGTCAGCGCGCCCTGCAAGCCGCGGCTTCGCTTTGGTGCCGGGGGCATCGAAACGCCTGCTCCCTGGGCCTCCCCAGGCCTCCCCAGGCGGACACAAAAGAGAACAGAGAGGACCCTGAGTTCTTACTCCAGAGCGGACTCCGCCTCCTGTCCCTCTCCGCCCCCTCCCCCCCCACACACACACACCTACACACACACCTCAGCCCTGAATCCTTATTTCTACCCAAGTTATGGAATCACTAATTTGTCTACTTGGGAACTTCTCGAGGGAGGTCCCTGCCTCTCTGTCTCTGCTGAGAACACAGGGCCTCTGGCCGCTTGCTGGGAGCGGCCCCTCTTTGCAAGAGCATCCTATTTGGGACGGAGGACGTTTCTCCAGCTCATAGCGGGGACACAGAGGCAGAGGCCAGACACAGTAACCTAGGAAATTCCTTTTTTTAAATAATATATTTCTTTATTGATTTCAGAGAGGAAAGGGAGAAGGAGAGAGAGATAGAAACATCAATGAGGAAAGAGAATCATTGATTGGCTGCCTCCTGCATGCATCCCACTGGGGATCGAGCCCGCAACCCAGGCATGTGCCCTTGGCCGGAATTGAACGTAGGACCCTTCAGTCCGCAGGCTGACACGCTCTATCCACTGAGCCCAGCCGGCTAGGGTGGAAACTCTGATTCTGGGCTCCGTTCTGTCCGCGGCGCTGGCTGTTCATCATGTGCCTCGTTTGCTGAGATCCGCAGAGAGCCCCGCCGTGACCTTCATTGTGGCCCCAGAGCAGCACCCGGGGCCCTGACATCTCGGTCTGTCCTCCTCTCTGCCCGTGCGATGGGATTCCAGCGGCTGGAATTGTTTTATTTTGTTTTTTTCTTCCAACACAATTACCCGCTCACCAACTCTTTGCAAACATCTCATGTCAAGAAGGGTCAGACCTGTGTCCTCTCCATCTGCCATCTTATTAAATGCCTGCCGTGTCCCCCTGTGCAGTCCCGGCGGGCGGAATGGGGTGTCTGAGGGAGATAGGTTTCTAGCTGATAGAAGAAAGCCCTTCCTGACAGCCACCGGGAGACGGCCACCATCACCGAGGGCTCAGGCCGGCCCTGGATGGCGTCTGGTGGGGACCCCGCAGAGGGTGGGTGACTCGGAGGGCACTTGGTGTGTCCAGAAGCCGGACACAGCCCAGCAGCTGCTCCCCAGCTGCCTTCCATGTGTCCGTCTTGCAATTTAATCCCGGAGGGTCAGGCCCCTCACCCTCAGAGGTCAGAGGGCCAGCTGCAGGGGAGGGGGCCAGCCCTCCTTGGCCCCGGGAGCCCCCAGGGAGTGTGTGACCCCGCAGGCAGAGTGCGGGGAGGAAGCGATGAGAGCGGAATGAGGCCGAGAGATCCCACCAGCTGCTCGGACAGAGGATGGGGGAGGGCTCTCCTCTCTGGCCCGGTCACCTCTTCCTCCTGCCATCTTCCACCGACACCCCTGCTGCCCTCTCCCGTTTCCACCTGCCTTGCCTTCTCCCTCCCTTTCCTGCTCTCTCCATCGCCCGCCTCCCTCCCCCTCCTCCCATCCTCTCGCATCTCCATGGAGATAAAAGGGCGGCGGGGTGGGCTGGGCCCTGTATTTTGAGTCGCTCCATAATAGGCCCTTTCTCTGGAGACACAGGGGCTGCCTGTGGAACGAATCCCTCCCTGCCCCTCGCTCACAAAGGCCCAGGGAGCCCCTCCCCCCGCCGGGCTGCCCCCGGTGACCCCGAGCCCGTTTCCGGGTGCGCCTCCAGCCCTCCGGGCCGGCAGCTGGGCCCCTGGCGTGGGATCCTGCACACAGGCAGGGTCACCCCGGCTGACCTCCCCCGAGGACAGAGGTCAGGACCCCTCGGGGGGGCTCTGCTGTGATTGGAAGGGAGCTGAGGCAGGGGGGTGAGGGAGCAGCCAGGGGGAGGGGACCTCGGCGTTTAATGTAGAATTAAAAGACTCCCCGCGCCTTCCTGGCCTGGCCCACGTCTGGCGGAGTCACTGGCCTGGGACCACGCCCTGGGAATCGGGGCATCTTAGCGATGGGATCAGCTCCCAGCCACGGGGCTTGGTCCCACCTGACCCTGGGGCAGCGGAATCATAAAAACCCTGGCCCCGCCGAAACCGGTGTGGCTCAGTGGATTGAGCATCGGTCTGTGGACTGAAAGGTCCCAGGTTTGATTTTGGTCAGGGGCATGGACCTTGGTTGCAGGCACATCCCCAGTGGGGGGCGTGCTGGAGGCAGCTGATCAATGTCTCTCTCTCATCTATGTTTCTAACTCTCTGACCCTCTCCCTTCCTCTCTGTAAAAAAATCAATAAAATATATATTTTAAAAAATAAAATAAAATAAAAACCCTAGCTGGGACGTAGGCAGCCAGGCGGGCAGTCAGCTCTGGGTTGAACTCTGCTACGTGGTACCGACGCCTGCCGTCCTGAGCCTCGGTTTGCTGACCGGCAGAGGGGGCTCGGAGACAGCACCCACCCCCCGGGCCACGGGATGAGTGAGCTCATGCACGTATCACGGGGCTCAGCCGGGCCGGCTCCCGGAAGGAACGGTGCTGCGGCTATGGGAGGCGGGAAGGAGTTCCCGGCCTCGGCATCATCCTGTTCCTGCAGGGGGGCATGTGCACTGCAGACAGTTAACCACAAAGAAGGTACTACCTGCCCGGGAAGGCCGTCAGAGGCCACAGCTCGCGGGAACACAGCCGGGAAGTGGGCACGGCTGGGCGCCAAGCCCAGCCCACGGCTCCCAGCGGAGAGACCTCACCCTCCTCGTGTGCGGAATGGCCACAGCCGTGCCCGCTCCTAGGGTGTTTAGGAGACCAAACGGGTGAACCCACGAGAGGGCCCGGGAGGGCAGCTGGCCTTCGTCCCCACGACGTAAACGTTAGTGATGATGCTTGTTGATGCCGTTGTTACGGGGTCTCTGGGACCTGAGTTTCTAGAACAGCACCTCCTGCAAACATTCAGAGCCTGTGTCCCCCCAAGTCCCCCCTCTTCCCCACGGCGCGTTCCCGTTCCTGGCCCAGAATAACCGATGATCTCTCCGACGTGCTGGTGGATGAAAAAGCGCCCACTATGCCCATCTAGACAGCAGCTCCACACCAGGGGCCCGGGCAACCCAGAGGGAGTCATTGGCCCAGGACGCAGCAAGGCCACGGGACACCGGGCGCGGGAAGGTCATGGGAGGCCTGGCGGGGGCTGCCCGTCCTGCCCACTGTGTTCCCGGAATCGTTTCACGGGATAACGTAATGCTCTCCCTTCTGTGGCCCTGTCGGCTTCCGGGGGGTGGGGGAAGAAATAAATAAATAAACCAGCCCAGCCGGCACAGGCTCTGTCTGAGGGCTCTCTGTCTGAGGGCGCGGCCGGCTGGCTTGCCGTGGCACCGTTATGATGTTATGACGGTGACTGCTGGCACCTCCCCTCCGTCTGATCGCTGGTGAGGGAGGGGCCCTGGGTTCTGGCCGCTGCTCCGTGATCGCCAGCATGTCCACTCGGTCCCACAGGAAGCGGGAATTGGGCTTCCGTAGGCCAGGGGGCCCCGCAGCTGGAGGGGGGCCCTGCTAGCCCAGCTCAGCGCCGGGAGCAGGAGCCTGGGGGGCAAGGCTGAGGGGAGGAATGGAGGCTGGGGCAGAACCGGCTGAGACAGGGCCCGGCTGTGCCTGGCGATGTGGGGGTGAGGGCAGGGGGAGCCCTGAGGGTCACGGGTCCTCATTTCAGCACAGTCTGCTTCCGTGACCCAGCCCAACCTCCCACCTTGTGGGACCCCATTTTCTTCATAAAATGCCTTTCACTGTCACCGTTTTTCAGCCTTTGTAATGTGCCAGGCACTGTGTTAAATGCTTGATATTAGAACTACCTCCTGTAGCCGAAACCGGTTTGGCTCAGTGGATAGAGCGTTTGGCCTGCAGACTGAGGGGTCCCAGGTTTGATTCCCGTCAAAGGCATGTACCTTGGTGGCGGGGACATCCCCTGTCGGGGGTTGGGGGTTGCAGGAGGCAGCTGATCGATGTTTCTCTCTCATCATGTTTCTAATTCTCTCTCTCTCTCCCTTCCTCTCTGTGAAAAATCAATAAAATATAGAATTACCTCCTGTAACAAATTCTCATAACCAACAGATACACTAATGCTACTTTAATCCCCAGTTGGTAGATAAGGAAACCCCGGCTCCCAGAGGTCACACAGCCAGAGGTCACACAGCCCGTAGGCAGAGATGCTGCTTTGCCCCTGACTGTCAGGCTCTGCGGCCTTCAGGGCAGAGACAGATCTGCCCATCGGTGTGCCAGGGCTCTGCCAGCTGCATCGCCACCTAACGCGCACGGGGCTATAAAGGGCTTTCCCAGTGGAAGGCATCAGACTGGGTGGGACTGCATGGAGACGAGGCATGGACCCCGAGTACACGGGCCGGGGAGCGTCGGCTCCTGTCCTGAGGCCCCCCCTGCCATTAGGGCTGTTTCTATGCCGGTCTGGCTGCGCCGTCCTCAGAGGCACAGCTCATCCGGATTCTGGTGCAGCCAAGAGGGACAGACCCTGCTCCCCAGGACCCCGGCACCACACGGGGCCGGCAGCCTTGGGAAGGGAGGCACCCCAAGGAGAGGCCACAGGGAGTTGGAGCGGGCACGGGGGTGCAGAGGCGGCAAGGGGCTGCGGAGGGTGGGGACGGCCCCTCCCCTGCTGCCTTGCCCGGCTCAGCCCGGTGTGTCTGCCAGGCAGGCCCCGGCCCCCGCCTCCCCGCTTCCCCGCCCGCGGCCTCCTCCCCAGCCCAGCCTGGGCCATGCATTATCCTCGCAAGATTGAGAACCTAATGGAGGCGATCAGCACCCGGGGAGCCCCGCCATCCAGGCTCCCGAAGGAGGGCGGAGCAGAGCTGGCTGGCTGCTTTGCCCACCCGGGGATCGGGGTGCACTTGAGCGCTCCCTGGAATGGAGGAGGGGCTCCCGGCCCCCTTTGGAGAGAGCTCTGAACACCTTCAGTCCAGGCAACATTGCAACAACCCCTCCCCCCTCCCCCCAGGACACCTCAACATCCGGGGTCCCTGTGGGAGACCACAGTGTCTACCAGCTCTCCTGGGCTTTTTGCTTGCCTTGGGGAGGTCATGGCTCCCCCTTCACCCCCCTACTCCCGCCTCCACCCCGCACCCTTGCTGACCGCCAGCTGTCCACTGTCCATTGTCCCTCGCTCTCCTCCCACACAGCAGCCCCTCCCCTCCCTGTGGCTTCAAAGGCCCCGGGACTAGCCCTGGCCACGGTGGGGCCACCCCTGGGGGAGCAGGGAGCAGCGGGACAGCTGCCCCCAGAGCGGCATCCAGAGCGGCATTCAGCAGCTCCCCGGGAGGGAGCGCACAGGCCCGGAGGCCATGCTGGGCAGGCAGGGGGTCACGGAGGGGCGGGCGGGAGGCAGGGGCCTGGGAAAAGCCGGGGCGGGCGGGAGGCCGCCAACGTGATCCCAGAATAAAAACAACACAAAGAGCAGCGGATGCTCCAACACGGGGGGCCGGGCGCTGTGCGTTCCACACCTCACGCCTCGGCACCCTCTCGGGGGCTGGTTACCGAGCTCTGCACCCCACAGACGGAGAACGGGGGCGCAGAGAGGTTAAGTCGCTTGCCCAGACTCACACAGGGAGGGTCTGAACGGCGTCTGCACCCACACTGCGTGAACCCGGGGCCATGTCCCTCGCCACCGTGCTGGATGTACAGAGGGAGGGGAAACAGAGGGGGTCCTGGGCACCCCAACCCCCAAAACATCCCTTGACTTCACGCCCACCCCAAAATGTGTGCTTCTTGTCACAGAGTACCCCCGGGATCCAGGAGGCTCGCTTTTAGTTCATTTATTTATATGTGTGTTTTCTTACTGAGCCCGCAGAGAGCAGGGTTTCCCCTCCCCCCAACGCCCAGCCCTCCTTCCCCGGTAAGCTGCTTCCTCATCGCTCTTCTTCCCTGGCTAACGGTCTCTCCTCCTCCCACCATCTGCTCCCACGATGGCCGATTCGGCCCACCTTGCTCCCCGGGGGATGGATGGTCCCGGAGCTCCCCCCTCCCCCAGGTGCTGTAATTTGAGGGGCTGCCCAGCTGGAAGAGAGCCAGCGCCCCCCTCCATCCCCACCCCCCCACGCTGCCCTCCCAACACTGAGAGTCGGCTGGCCTCTGGCCTCTGCCCTCTTCTGCCATTAACCCCGTCACCTGCCGGACATCAGCCCCCGGGCCAGTCTGTCACCCGTGGCCAAAGATGGATGGGGGGCGGCTGGGAGGCAGAGGCAGTGACCCCTTAATGAGATCTGGCGGGGGAGGGCTGGCTCTCTCAGGCAGCAGCCGGCCGGGTCGGCGATAACGGCCCTGGTTCTGCCTGAGCCGTTTTCGCTGCGCGGAGGGGAGACAGGCAGTGAGAGAAGGTGCAGGACGGGCTGGGGGGGGGGGGGGGGCGCTGAGGAGGAGCACGGGATTCTGCCGCCCCCTTCCCCCACCCTCCCTCCCCTCCACTGGCAGACCAGACCGGAGGGAGGGAGAGCTGGGAGAAGCTGGGGGGAAAGATGACCCCCCCTTTCCATTCTTCTTGGTGCTGTGACCCCAGCTCCCTGGGAAGAAACAGACACAAAGAGTCACTGGGAACCAGGGGAGCAGCTGCCGGCTGGGGCAGCCTCGGGGGCAGCCGGAGACTCTGTGTCGCCTGTCCCTGTGCAGAGACACGGAGCCAGCGGGCCTTTCTGGGGGGCTGTCTACAGAGTGGGGAGCATCTTCAGACAGAAGGAGTGGGAGGCAGGAGGTGGAGCAAAGAGGCGTTTCTGGGGGCCTCCTACACATTCCCCCGGAGCGATTCGGGGAACTGTCAAAGGAAGATGCTGAAGAGCATCCATTCTGCCTTCCCATTGCGCGTCAGGAGGGAGGGGCAGAAACGGGGGCCTTAGGCAGGGAGACACCACCTCAGCAGCAGCAGAGCCAGCGCCAGAACCCACGCTTCTCAGTGGCTTCTTATCCAGGAAGCAAGTGCAGCAGCAGCTAAAGTAACGGTCCCGGACGCTCTGAAAGTCTTCTTCCTTCCCAGTGCCTGCCCGAGCCCCTTCCCCACCACACAGTGCGGTGCCCGGGAGAGGCGCGGAGAGAGGGGCCTATGGGTGGGGGTGCTCCCTGTGTCACATTAGCGGGAAGGGGAGGAAGTCACTCCCAGGACTGGAGTGAGGTTGGATTTTTTTTTTTTTCTGTCTGTGAAGAGTAAGGAGAAACAGAGGGAACACAGTAACGCTGTAAGAACTAGGCATGGCCAAAACCGGTGTGGCTCAGTGGAGAGAGCGTCGGCCTGGGGACTGAAAGGTTCCGGATTCGATTCCGGTCAAGGGCATGAACCTTGGTTGCGGGCACATCTCCAGTGTGGGGCGTGCAGGAGGCGGCTGATCGATGTCTCTCTCTCATCGATGTTTCTGACTCTATACCTCTCCCTTCCTCTCTGTGAAAAATCAATAAAATATATTAAAAAACACACAAAAAACAAAAAACTAGGCATGGTGCCAGGTGGGTCCGAGACTGAGTGGGGATCGCTTCATTCTGTAACATCTAACCACTGTGCGGAGCACTGAGGCTCACAGAGGATTATACTGAGGCCCGCTGCAACGGGAAGAAAGTGTATTTGAAAGCAGGAGAGGTTCAAACTCAGGGGGAAACACAAAAAGGAAGGAAAAGCACCCAGTAGTCCCAGCGAAGGCTCTGGGAGGTGCTATGGCCCCTGACTTTGGCACTGTTCCTGCCAGGCCTTCCCTGAGCCACTGCCTGGGTGCTGACGGTAATGGTGTCTGCTCCCCCAACTTCCTGACACAGCTGAGCAGCATTTGTAGTTTGGGAGGTTGGGGTAGGGAGAGGGCTGGGGAAACAGGAGGCTTAGCTTCTGGTCCTGGTTAATTCTGGGGCCTCAACAATTCTTCTTTTTTTAAAAAAAAAAATATATATATATATATATTTTATTGATTTTTTTACAGAGAGGAAGGGAGAGGGATAGAGAGCTAGAAACATCGATGAGAAAGAAACATCAATCAGCTGCCTCCTGCACGCCCCCTACTGGGGATGTGCCTGCAATCAAGGTACTACCTGCCTTTGACCGGAATCCAACTCAGGACCTTTCAGTCCACAGGCCGACGCTCTAGCCACTGAGCCACACCGGTTCCGGCCCCAGTTGTCTCTCTGTGAGAGGGGACGTAAGCGGTCTTCACGTTCTCTTAAAGGGAAGGACCAGGCCTCGCTGGCCTGCCCGGCCCCCACGAGCTCCCAAGAACCACCATGCAGACGTCACAGCGCGGCCTGGGTGGCTTCCGGCCCGCAGCTCGGTCGGTGGGGGCGGTGGCAGGAGGACTTACTCCCCAGAAGCCGGCCAGCGCTCTAGGTCAGGGCTTCTCCGCTCCCTCCCCCGGGAGGACTCGGCTGTGAAACGCGTGCCAGCACGCCACTGCCCAGACCCTGACACGTGACACAGAAACACGGACAAGCGGGACTGTGTGGCCGAAGCCGGAGGGCCTCCCCCTCACCACGCTTTGGCCACGCCCGGGGCTGGAAAACCCGAGGTTCTTCCCAGCTCTGCTCGCGGCGTCTGAGTAGCAGGCCGCAGAAGTGACGTACGAGGGAGGATGAAGACGAACAGAGAGGTCTGGCTGTTACAACTGTGTTTGGCTGATGGAGACTTGGCTGTGAGCCCCGGGCGGTGTGGCTCATTGGTTAGAGCATCGTCCCGCGCCCCCAAAAAGCTGCGGGTTTGATTCCTGGGCAGGGCACATGCCAGGGTTTCGGGTTCAATCCCCAGTTAGGGAGGAGGTATGTGTGGGAGGCGGCAGATCCAAGTTTTTCTTTTCCTCTCGCTCTACCTTCTTCTCTCAAAAATCTTCCATCAGACAGACAGAAGGACTGGCGGTGTGGGCAGTTGGCTGTGAGAAGACAGGCAGCAAGCCTTAGCCCTGAGGTCCCAGGGCTGGTGGCGGCCTCCAAAAGCCAGGCCCTCCGCGAGGGCTTGCACCAGAGGGCCTCTCGCTGGGAGGCAGGAAGGTGGGGTGGCTGTGGGGGAGAGCATGGCACCCCTCTCCTCTCCGGGCCTCCCCTCCCCCGGGCTGCCCCCTGACCTCTGGGGGAAGAGCAGGGAGGTGTCACTGGCTGTAGTCAGGCACAGGGACAGCAGGAGCCGGCGGGTTTACCGGCACGTGGTGGGGACGAGGCCGGTCAGAGAGTGAGACCAGAAAGGAAAGGCAGGGCTCCCCCGGGCTCCTCAGCCCCTGGCCGTGGCTGCTTTTGTGTCCCCCTCCATGTGTGGTTTGGGGCTGCTGACTCGGGGTTCAAGTCAGATCCATTTTAAGTTCGGTCCGTTCGGTGGGGAAAGTAGAGAGTGGTCACACCTCGTCCGGCTGCACGGAAAGGGGGGCCCTCGACAGCAAGCTCCTGCCCACATGTACCAGCTTCCGGGAAGGATGGGGAAGTCTGTGTTCCCAGCGCCCCCTTTCTCTCAGGCCGTTAGGATCAGCCAGGCTGAGTCACTCTCCCTGCGGGGGGTGGGGGTGGGGGAGGGGTGGCGTGGGAGGAAAAGAAAAACTACCATTTGTGGCCGAAAGAATAAACCCCGGCATTTAATCCAGTGGCTTCTGGACCTGCCCATCACCAGAGGGACCCGGGAACACTTAAAAAATACAACTTCTTGCCCCTGCTTCTCGCCGTACTGATTTCTTTTATTATTTTATCATTTTAAGGGAGAGAGCGAGAGAAACACCAGGGATGAGCGAGAATCATGGATCCACAGATCGGCTGCCTCCTGCACGCCCCACACCGGGGATCAAGCCCACCACCTGGGCACGTGCCCTGACTGGGGATCGGACCGTGACCTCCTGGTTCATAGGTCGACGTTCAACCATGGAGCCACACCAGCTGGGCTAAACTTACTGATTTAGATAGAGTGGTACCTCGAGATACGAGTTTAATTCGTTCCGTAACCTTGAGGCGTGGGAAACTATGAGACGCTCGAGTCTCGGTAAACTGGTGGGTCATGTGTAGCCGGCCGATCCACGTGATTACTCCTATCTCAAATGTTGCTCGTATTTCAAAGCAAAAATCGCTCACTCGACGGCTCGTATCTCAAAAATCTCGTATGTTAGGGCACTCGTATCTCGAGGTACCACTGTATTTCCAACAGAGGCAGTTCAGGGAACCTCAGTTCACTCCCCTGGCTGCCCCCCCGCTCCCCCCGCCCCCCCGTGCAGGCAGAGCGGCCACGGTGCTGAGCATCCGACCCTAATCTCTGCCGCATTCGTGGCCCTGGCCTCCCCTGGCCTGGCCTGCGGCTCTCAGGGCCCTGCGTGTTCTGAGGTTCTCTCTTTGCCCCACAGACTTCCTTCAGCACCTCAGCGCCAGGCCCGGGTTGGGTGCTGGGGAGACAGCAGTGAACGCAATGGCCGTGACCCTTGGCCTCGGAGCTGACAGCCTGGGAGGGAGTCAGAACGAAACTACAATTTTGCTGGGATCGGGGTGATGTTGGGACAGGGGTGAAGGGTGAGGAATGGAGTCCTGAAGGAGTGAGGGGGGTGGGCTGGGGCCTTCGCACGGCCCAGAGAGAGGGGTGGGAGGTGGGGCCCATAGTTCCTGGCAGCAAGAATGATGTGTGTGGCTGAAACCGGTTTGACTCAGTGGACAGAGCGTCGGCCTGCAGACTGAAAGGTCTCAGGTTCGATTCTGGTCAAGGGCATGTACCTTGGTTGCGAGTGCATCCCCAACTGGGAGTGTGCAGGAGGTAACTGATCGATGTCTCTCTCTCATTGATGTTTCTAACTCTCTATCCCTCTCCCTTGCTCTCTGTAAAAAATCAGTTAAAAAAAAAAGAATGACGTGTGTGTGGGGATGAAGGTAAGGCAGCCAAGCCAGCCTCGAGGAAGCGAGGGCAAAGCCAACAGCCAGGCATTGTGCCTCCTGGACCTGTAACCCCACCGCCCCCCCCAGAACCCCCTCAGCTCTCCCCTGACTCGGGGCCTCGGGGAGCGGAGAGGGAGACAAAGAACTTTTTGTCTCCTCAGCTGGGCTATCGGGAGAGAATGACCGCTCCTTATGCATGCCGCCAGCGGAGGGGCCTTTGTCAGAGCGGCCTGTCCTCCCTCCTTCCACAAAGGCTGTCCTGCAGCTGATTCCTGCCTCCCCTCCCTTTCAGCCTTCCTTTGTAAGAGCCTTGCCTGGCGGCTCTCCTTTTGACTTATCTCCGTCTCTGACGGGGAACATGTCGAGAAGACGCGGGTTCCGGGGAAACCTGCCCTCCCCGGGGTCTTCTCCCATGAAATGCGGGTCAAACCGAGATTTGGAGTTGAAAGCTGATTAGTCTAAACGCCCGCGTCGGAGAGCCGAACCGATCTGCCCATCAAGGCTGCTGATCCCATCCCGTCTGATTTGCTGCTGGAGGAGGGAGGGGGGTGGGGAGGCGAGGAGGGGGCCGAGTCAGCACCAGACAGTGATGTGCCCGGCAGAATAGACGCTCTGCTCAGCGGCTCCTGCAAGGGAGGGCGGTGGGGAGGGGGCAGATGCTGAGAGGCTCGTGGGAGCCATGCCAACAGATGGGTCTGCCCGAGCCCCCGACGAAGCCAGCGAACCCTTCCCAAGCCGCGCAGTGTGCGGGGCCGGGGCCCCCGAATCTTCCCTGGGACCCCGAGTGGAGCGATCGGGAATTCCCTGGTCAAAGCCAGTTTGGGGGTGGGGGTGGGGGCAGGGAGGTCAGGAAGGGGCAGGCGCTTGGGCTGGGTCTGCCCGCCCCGGCCCCTGGGAGCTGAGCCAGCTCGGGCGGCGAAGGAGGGCGGCTTTGGCATTCTCCAGCAGTTACCGGGCCTCCCGCCTGCCAGCCTGCTGGTGTGCAGGATGGGGGGTGGGGGGAGGGCAGCCCCCTCCCCAAGGAGCCCCGGAGAGGGGCCCGGAGTAGGGGGAGGCCACCCGTGGCCTTTGAGGCTGAAGCACAAGCACCTTCCTCAGCTGCCAGGGAAGAATTTAATTACCAATTAAAGCCCCTCCATCTGTTTCGGGCCTGCCAGCGAGCTCTGCCTACCCTTTAATTACATCTCTGACAACAATTTAACTCAATTAGCTGGTAAACACAGAGAATGCAGGCAACCCGGGGCACCCTCTTGTCCCTGCCATCTGTCTGTCTGTCTCAGGCTCTCC
>PVJN01037477.1:0-20892 GCA_004026805.1 Lasiurus borealis | reverse complement strand
GCGTCCAGGCCACACGCCAGGCCCCGGCCAACAAGTAAGTGCCTTCCCGGCGTTCAGGTTCAGTTCCCGGTCCCCAGCGGGTCTCCTCTCCACAGCCCGAAAGGCGGGAGCTCCACTTGGAGGCGAGGAAACTAAAGTCAGTTGGGAAAGACATTGCATTGAAAGGAACACTCACTCTGCTGCATCTTTTTAAAATGTGGGACATTTACTCGTCAGAAACAATAAAACTCCACACAGTGCTTACTTGAGGATCCCGCTTACAGAATCTCCCCCAAAACAAACGCCCAGGTGAAGCTGTTGTTGGGAGGAAACTGGTCCCATTGTATCCCTTTCAGGAAGTCTGGGAATTTCCCTCCCAGGTGTGCACATACATGGCTTGGATGGCATTTGGGGATCCCAGTTTTATGAAGTCTTATTAGCATTGGATCTCAGTGAAGGTAGCTAATGTTTGTATTTTTCCTTGTCTCAGTGACTCGTTGTGCTACTACATTTGACATCCTGCATGGCATGGAGCATCACACACAGTGAAAGATCATCCCAAACTCAACATCCAATACAAACATCACACGCCCTGTTGGACGTTTCTGGACATGAAACTCCAGTCTGCGAAGGCCTGAGCCCAGTCCCTCCCCGCCCCCCACCTTTTTAAGTGCTTTTCCTAAAGTCACTGATGACACGTTAAATCCAATGGACTTTTCAGTCCTCATCTAACCTTTCAGTTGACTACCTCCCCCTTAATGACACCTGTGGGCAGTCTTGCCATTACTCCGACTTGGTTTTCCACCAACCTCACTGCCAACTCTCAGTCCCCTTTGCCAGCTCCCCTTGCGCTGAACAGCTCCTAAATGTTGTAGTTTTGCAGGACTTGATCTCAACTATACATTCACATTAACCAATATCATGCATTCCTATGGCTTTAAATAGCATTTCTGTATACAACTTCAAAGTGTTTAGGTTTAGCTCCATATATATATATATATATATATATACTTGCCTGTGGGAAACTTGTGCTTGACAGCCATTTTGTAGTAAGCTCCAGCCACGTTAGCACTAACCTCGGGCTAGGTTTCTATCACCCCAAACTCTATCTCTTTCCCGTAAGCCAGGTGTTTCGCTTTAGGACTAGGAATTTTCGCTAACTTCCTCATTCCTCCTTCTCCCTATAAATACCCCGAATTCCTCAGGAATAAATGAGACTTGATCAGAACTTTGTCTTGTCTCCATTCCTTGTGTCTCTTGTCCCTTTCATCCCCACTCTCCCTTTAGGGTCCTCATTGACTTAACCGGCGGGTCACGACAAGTGGCGCCCAACATGGCGCGAGAATGGGGGATCCAGTGAGGGACGCTGTCTGGAGAGCCGGCACAAAAAGAAGACAGAGGATAAGTTGACGCGGGAACCTGCTGCATTTTCTTCACCTCAGTGAGTAGATAGCGATTATGGGTCAAGAAATGAGTCAGCATGAAATGTTTGTTAATGGACTTAGAAAAGCTTTAAAGGCACGACTAGTAAAGGTTAAAATTAAACAGTTATGTGACTTTTTAAAATTATATCCAAGATATTTGTCCTTGGTTCCCTATTGAAAGAGCTATTGATAGTAAGAGGTGGAAAAGGGTTGGAGATGCCCTTAGGGATTTTTATGAAAGATTTGGGCCTGAAAAGGTTCCTATAACTGCCTTTTCATACTGGAATTTAAACGATGAGGTCATATCACAGAGGTATCAGGATCCTATAGTTGCTAATGTAATTGAAAAGGGAGAAAAATCCTTCAAATAGATGAAGAGAAAGAGGATTTAAAAGAACAGCAGAAATTCCAGAGTTAGATGAAATAGATGCATTCCCGGTTACAGAAACAGTAGACGCACAAGGACAGGTTTGGCGTCATCACAGTGGTTTCGATTTTAAATTAATAAAAGTTAAAAATGGCGGTAGCCCAATATGGAGCCACAGCTCCTTATACTAGAGCAATTGTAGAATCAGTAGCTGAAAATTGACTTACGCCCGGGGATCGGCAGAATCTAGCTAGAGCAACACTAGCGGGAGGGGGTTATCTTCTATGGAAATCAGAATTCATAGAGTCATGCAAGGACACTGCTAAACGCAACGCGCAAGCTGGCAATAGGTGGAATCTAGATATGCTCATAGGAGAAGGCAATTATGCTACCAGCGACGCGCAAATGCAATATGAGGCAGGACTTTTTGCCCAGATTCAATCAGCTGCTACTAAGGCTTGGAGAATATTACCAGTTAAAGGAGACATGAGTTCCTCTTTAACTAATATTAAACAGGAGCCAGACGAGACTTTTGCAGATTTTGTTCATCGTTTAATCACTGCAGCAGGCAGAATTTTTGGTAATGCTGATGCAGGCACGGAATTTGTAAAACAATTGGCCTTTGAAAATGCTAATGCTGCTTGCCAAGCAGCCATTTGGCCCTATAAGAAAAAGACTGATTTATCAGGCTACATCCCCCTTTGCTGATATGGGAGCCACTTATCAGCAGGGCCTCGCCATGGCTGCTGCCATGCAAGGATATACAGTTAGATAATTCTTATTGTCCCGACCTGCGGGTTAAGTCAACGAGGACCCTAGAGGGGGAGTGGGAATGAAAGGGACAAGAGACACAAGGAATGGAGATAAGACAAAGTTCTGATCAAGTCTTTATTCAACAGGAGTTCAGGGTATTTATAGGGAGGAGGAGGAATGAGGCCTAGCCCTTAAGGTGAAACACCTGTCCTAGCCCTTAAGGCTAAACACCTGGCTTACGAGAAAGAGATAGGGTTTGGGGTAATTGAAACCTAGCCCGAGGTTAGTGCTAACGTGGCTGAAGCTTACTACAAAATGGCTGTCAAGCACAAGTTTTCCACACCTACCTCCTTCCCTTATTAGGACCTCTGCTTGGCTTACTCATAATCCTATCGCCAGGAACTTTTCTTTTTAATAAATTGATGGCTTTAGCAACAAGTGGATGCCATTAAGATGCAATCTATACAGGTCTATTATCATAAACTTGAGATGGCCGAAAGGGAAAGTTGCAAACTCCTTGAAAAGGAGAAATACGATAACATCCTATAGAGTAATTGAGGTAATTACTCTAATATTCAAGGAATATGATGACATTCAATAGAGTAATTGAGGAATTACTCTAATAGCAAACTTTCCACCTTGGTGTGCTGGGCTGGTTAGCAGAGATGGGCAACTGGAACTTATACGTGATACCAACCGCCGCCTAAGCCAGGAACTGGGCCTTATGCTGCCCTGCTTTCCAATGATGGGTAAGGTGGGTTGGTACCGTATGGTAGTTCCCGCAAAAGCTATGCCTGTCATGTACTCAGAGAAGCCTTTCTAGTTTTATTATTAAAAAGCAAGTTTACGTGTGATGTCTCTTCATCTGTCTCTTTGAACATTTTACTTTTTCTTCTTGGCACATCACAAGTTGTATCTTATATATTTACTATCTGATGTTCTATCATCTCTGTAGCTAGACAGTACACACTCTAAAGGCAGTAGCTATTTTACTAACCACTGTATCCCCAGCACTGAGTACAGTGCCAGGTTAGGTGGACAAGTGAATGGGTTGTGTATTTTTTCTCTCTCAAACAATTGAGGTTAGATGAACAAATAAATGATTTGTGTATTTTTTGTCTCCCACTGAGTGGCCAGATTATTATGATCTCTGAACGCACAATAATCTGGCCACTCATTGTATATGCTATGTAATAAAAGGCTAATATGCAAATTGTCCCCTTGACCAAGAGTTCAACAAGCAGGCAGGCCAGCCAACCTCCCATGCTCCCCCCTGGCCAGGCTGGCCAGACCCCACCCATGCACAAATTCATGCAACGGGCCTCTCAAACACACACACACACACACACACACACACACACACACACACACTGAATGGCCAGATTATTATGCATTCAGAGGTCATAATAATCTGGCCACTCAGTATATGTTCTGTAAATGATAAAAAGCATCATCTTATTGGTTATGTCCCATTCAACATCTTTTTTTTTAAACTCTTGGTTTAGTACTGTTTAATTTATAAAATATTGCTTCCCTTAAAGATGCTTTTTTTTTTTTAGAATATGAAGGAAATTACTCAATTGGGCATTAGAGATAGTCATTAAATATTAAAATTAGGAAAATATTCAAAACATATATAATATAGTTACAACTCATTGTATGTCCAGACACAAAATAGTTTTAATTTCATCTAGCATTATTTGAGACAATACTGTCATTTCAAACTACTACCTGTTTCAATAAGAATGGCAAAATGATATATTACACAATAATTTTAAGGCTATTTTCTTATATTAAATATTGGTGGTATAAAATGGTAGTAACTGTAAGATAAACTACTACACTTTGAAATAACTACTGTATGTTGTAACTCTGAAATGAATTCGATATGGAGGAAATAACAGTTTAAAAAGATTTAAAATGTGAAATGCTTTTCAAAGTATGCAATTTACTGTGGGATTTTTTGTGTAGTTTATCTAGAGTGAACTTTTATATAACAGAAATGCAAAAATGTAGAAAGATAAAATCCCCTCAAGCAAAATCCCAACTGGTAATCTAACATACAAAATTGCTACAAAAGAAATAGTGTGACATAATGATGATCTCTGGACCACATCCCTGCAAAAGCTATGCCTGTCATGTCCTCAGACATTTCCAGGATGGACCACGTTTTAAGTGCTCAAATTGTTTGGGCATTGTTTTATGTTTTTTTGATTACTAAATACTTTATGATTAATATGTTTTAGTGCCATTTAAATATTTTTAGTCAAAACTCTGACTTTGACAAGGATAAAACATAATACCAGAGAAATCTACTTTGAATTTTGGAAAGCTTTCTCTCCCTAAAGCAACTATTTTGATTATGTATCACCAAAAAATGTAGTCTAAAGTGATTTATAAATAGTGGGTAGGGTTGGGGGGGAGCAATCATCTTCCTTCCTTATGTTAGTTTTCCTATTGAGTTTAAGTTCTCAAGCAATATGCCCTCTTAGTCAAAAGCAAGTTTTGATTTCTGTGGTAATAGGTACAGATACCTTCATTCCACATCTGTCATTTCTATTCCATCGCTTTCTTTAACATAAACTACCGAATCCAAGGCTTTCTCAGAAAGAGATTCTGTGCCAGTCTCTTTATCTCTTGTAAAGTTTTCTTGGTTTGTGTCTTCTAATCTTATTTTCTTAGTGTTTTGAAATAACTGAGTCACTTGTTCCAACTTGCTTTTCTCGGTCCCTTGCATTAAGCGATCATCCACTTTTGTATCCATACACATAGCAGATACATGAGTAGCAGATTTACTAACAGAAAATCCCATTGGAACAGCTGAATAAATATAGTAGGGGAAATGTTTCTTCAACTTGATTGCTTCAACTTGAGTGCTTGAGGAAAAAAAAAATGGAAATGAGTGAGTATAGTGGGAATTTCAACCAACTTCATGGCAATGTTCGTGTTAATGGAATGTCATGGTAATGGATCCAAAAATATAAAGTAAAACATGGCTACATCTCAGTGTTTACTTTTTCTCTGTGGGAGGGATCACAGATTGTATAGATTCTTTGAAAGTGTTTTAAAAAAGAATTGATTAGATTTTTTGTTTCAGAACCTTTCAGGAAATAGAACTTCTCTACTTAGTCCTTTCTATCATTCTTGCTGTCAAAAATTTTAATTAAATATTAATAGGCTAAAGAAATAATTACTGAAGTCCAAACACTTTGCTAGTTGTTCTCTAAAAAATTAAGGTAGCTAAACAATTACATTTACCAAATAATAACACACCATCAAAATATATGAGGCAGTCGAAACCAGTTTGGCTCAGTGGATAAAGCCTCAGCCTGCAGACTAAAAGGTTCCAGGTTTGATTATGATCAAAGGCATGTACCTTGGTTGTGGCACATCTTCAGTAGGGGGCGTGCAGGAGACAGCTGATCGATGTTTCTCTCTCATCAATATTTCTAACACTATCTCTCTCCCTTCCTCTCTGTAAAAAATCAAGAATATATTTAAAAAGAATATATATATATATATATATATATATATATATATATATATGAGGCAAAAATAGACAGAACTGAAGGAAGAGATAGTTCTGCACTAATAGTTGGAAACTTCAATACTCAACTGTTAATAATGAATAAAACAGCCAGATAGAATACAAGAAAATATGAAAACAAGTTAAAATAAGTAGATTTACCAAGTATATAGAACATTCTACTTAACACAGCAGCATACACATTCTTCTCCATACATGTAGGACATTTCCATGATGGACCACATTTTAGGCTATAATATGGCTTTCAATAGATTTTAAAAGGTAGAGATATAAAATCATCTTTTTTTTATTACAATGGAATGACGTGAGAAATCAACAACAGAAGTAAAACAAAAAAATCCACAAATCTGTGGAAATTAAACACTGCACTCTGAAACAAACAATGGATCAAATAAATCAAAGGAAATTAGAAAATATGTACAGATGAAACTAAATAAATTAAAATGCAACATAAAAATTTATGGGATGCTGCAAAATCAGTGCTAATTGAGAAATTTATAGCTATAAATATATTAAACAAGAAAGACCTCAAGTTAACACCTAACTTTACAACTTAAGAACTAGAAAAAGAACAAACTAAATCCATAGTTAACAGAGGAATTAAATAATAGAGATCAGAGCAGAGATAAATGAAATAGACACTAGAAAAATAATAGAAAAAATAAAATCTTTGAAACGACAAATCAGAAATGAAAATCGGGGACTTTACTACTAATTCTACAGAAATAAGCATTATAAGAGAGTGCTATGAATAACTACATCCCACAAAATTGTATACCCTAGCTCAGTGGTTGGCAAACTGCAGCTCTCAAGCTATATGCGACTGTTTGATCTCTCGAGTGTGGCTCTTCCACAAAATACCACGTGTAGGCGTGCATGTATAGTGCGATTGAAAATTCGTGGCACATATGCAGAAGTTGGTTTTCGGTTCTCAAAAGAAATTTCAATCATTGTACTGTTGATATTTGGCTCTGTTGACTAATGAGTTTGCCGACCAGTGCTCTAGCTGAAATAAACAAATTCCTAAAAACACAAAACCTACCAAGATGAAGTCATGAAGAACAGAAAATCTGCCTAGCTAGAGTAGCTCAGTGGTTGAGCATTGACCTGTGAACCAGGAGGTCATGGTTCAATGTTCAATCTGGGCACATGCCCAGGTTGTGGGCTCCATTCCCTATGGCAGGAGGCAGCTGATCTATGATTCTCTCTCATCATTGGTACTAATATCTCTCCCTTGCCTTTCATCACAAATAAAAAAAAAAAAGTTATACATAAAAAAAAAGAAAAAAAACAAATCTAAATAGACTTATGACTACTAAGGAGATTTGAAATCATAAAAAAAACTCTAAACAGAAGCTTTTCTTTTTATGCTACTGTTACATTTAAAGAACAAATCATACCAATCTTTCTCAAACTCTTTCCAAAAAAATAGGAGGAAACACTTTCTACTAGTAGCTCATTCTAAGATTCCAGCATTACCCTGATAACAAAGCCAGATATACACAGTGCAAGAATACTACAGACCAATGTCCCTTATGGACATTGATTCAAAATCCTCAACAAAATACTAGCAAACCAAATACAACAGTGTATTAAAAGGGTCATATATCATGACCAAAGTGGGATTTATTCCTAGAATAAAAGGATGATTCAACATATGAGAATTGATTGTCATATACCACACTACAGAAAACAGAAAAAGAGCCACATGATTGGTTCATTTGATGCAGAAAAAAACATTTATAAAAATCAGCACCCTTTCATGATAAAAACATTCAACACACTAGAAAAAGAAGGAAACAAAATACAAACCATATGTGAATAAGTCATAGCAAATATCATATTCAATGGAGAAAGTGTTTCCTCTAAAATAGGAATAAGGCAAGGATGCCCACTTTTGCCACTTCTGTGCAACAGAATACTGGAAGTTCTAGCACAAAGAAAAGACATACTAATTGGAAAGGATAAAATAAAATTATCTGTATTCACAGATACTTTGATCTTATATGTAGAAAACTAAAGATTCCACACACAAAAATTGTTAGAATAAATGAATTCAGCAAAGTAGGATACAAAGTTAACATGGTTAACAAAAAACATTGCATTTCTATACACTAACAATGAACCTGAAAAGGAAATTAATAAAACAATTTCAGCCCTAGCTGGTTTGGCTCAGTGGATAGAGCTTTGGCCTGCAGACTTGATTCTGGCCAAGGGCACATGCCTGGGTTGCAGGCTTGATTCCCAGTGTGGGGCATGTAGGAGGTAGCTGATCAATGATTCTCATCATTAATGTTTCTATCTCCTCCCTTCCTCTCTGAAACCAATAAAAAAAAATTCCTTTACAGTGGCATAAATACAATAAAATACTTAGAAATTAACCTAGGAAGTTAATCCAAAGATTATGACTGTCCAATAAGAACATGAAAGCTGCCCACCAGACAGACTGGATGGAGCACTGCATAAGAATCCTCAGAAAGATATTTGGTTCTGTAAAGGGCCAAAACAGCCCTAGGTAAAGACTGTTTGGGACCTACCAGCTTAAAAGCAAGCTTCTAAAGCAGCAGTGTCCAAAAGAACTATTTTCAATGATCATTCAATATAGTAGACAGTAGCTGCATGTGTACATTTGAAATGTACATAATATAAATGAGGAACTAAAGTTTTACTTAATTTTATTAGCATAAATTCAAATAGGCATTTGTAGTTAGTGTTCCTATTTTCAACAGGGCATCAAACTGTTTCCAAGTAAACTTACAGCATCTCAGAACAAAAATACTTAAACACAAAAAGCTCCAGCACCTAACAATGTAAAATCTGCAATATCTGGTAGACAATAAAAACTTATGACCTATGGAAACAAGCATGAAAATATGAACAATAAATAGAAGAGAAAACTAGTTGACAGAAACATACCTAGGAATGATGCAAATAATAGAATTAGTATGCAAGGACCTTGACAGCTATGTTAATATATATTCCACATTGCCAAGAAGGTAAAGTGTGAGCATGGTGAGGTAAGAAATGGAAGTTACTAAATGAAAATATACTCCATGTTAAAAAAAAAAAAAGTCTCATTGTGGATGGGATTATCACTGCCAAAGGAAAGAATAGTGAACTTGAATATATATCATAGAAACTAACTTAAAAAATAATACACAGAGCATCAACAGCTTAACATATGTGCAACTGGAGCCTCCAATTTTAAAAAATATATATTTTATTGATTTTTCACAGAGAGGAAGGGAGAGGGATAGAAAGTCAGAAACATGGATGAGAGAGAGACATCGATCAGCCGCCGCCTGCAAACCCCACACTGGAGATGTGCCCGCAAGCAAGGTACATGCCCCCGACCGGAATCGAACCCGGGACCTTTCAGTCCGCAGGCCAACGCTCTATCCACTGAGCCAAACCGGTCTCAGCTGGAGCCTCCAATTTCATTTTATTTTTTAGGCGACCAGGGGCCAGAACAAAAACAGGCAACATCGTTTTTTCTCAATAAAGTTTGTGAAATGATAAACTAAGGGAATGGAAAACTCAGACCTTAGCATTGCAGTACTGTGTGTCAGAAGGAAGAGCCGAGGTACTATGAAAGGGTTAACTGGGGCAGGATGGAGCCCTGACCACTCGCTTTTCATTAGTGGAAGAATATTTTTACTTTCTTGGGCTGGGGAAGAAAGTAATAGTCCTTAATATATCTTTTAAAAGGAAAATATTCACATCTTGGTTTGACCATAAAGTGATTTTTTCTCTACATTATTTTCTTACTTAGATATAATTATATTCAGAGGGAAACGTACCTCTTGGGATCTCTGACTGTTTTATCTAAAATAGCAACACAATTTAGTTTTTTAGTATCCTGCTATACTTACAAAGTATACAATATAGCAAATTAAATGCTACAAAATATGAGAAAAATGTAACAGCATACATAATGATGAGAAAAGCCAGAGCAGAGAATGGAAAAATATAGGGCACTTATTTAAATGTACTTCTTTGAAGAAATTTGTTCTAACATAAAAGTTGTTTTTGCTCTGCAATAATAAATAGTGGGAAAAAAATGAGTACTTACCTGGCAAAAACAGGAGCTGTTAGTCTCTTCAAATGTGAGATTACTTTTGAAATACACACGCGAATACAAAATCAAGATAATCAGAGCACAGTTTTAACAACCTAGTTATCTATTTCATCTGTGGAAAAGACAGGAAATAAAGCCACCATTAAAGTTCAGAAACCTGCAGGTTATTTGAGAAAGGTGGGACATATTAAACATTAAGAAATATAAAGACTTTATTTTCAGGCTGGGCTACCGATTCAACCCTGACCGGACCGTGCAAGGCTGACCGGGGCCGCCGGCTCCCCAGACTGTAGGCCGGCGGTGCTCACCGGTCAGGCCGCTCTTCCCTGGGTGCTGCTGCAGAGCCCGACCTGGGAGGCTCCCCCAACCCCCGGACGGCGCTGGAGAGCGCGCTGGCCTCCCAGCGCCCAGAGCAACTCTGAGGCATAAGGAGTTCACTGAACGCGGGTCCCGAATGGTGCTTGGCCTCTGGGAAAAGTGGTTCAAAGCCGAAGGAGCAGAGAGGCGGCTGTTCCAGAGCTTCGGGAAGGTGGCCCAAGGGCGCACAGGCCTGCGCGTCCCTTCCCGCGCGGCGGCCCTGCAGGTGCTGTAGGAAGAACTAAGTGGGGGAAAGGGGGAGCGGCTAGTTACCAGGAGACGGGACGCTGGGGGGCGGGGGCTGCGCCGCTGGGACGGGCCGGGAAAGGCCTGGCCTGGGCACCTGTGCGGACTGGAAAGCGGGTCCGCGTTGCTATGAGCGTGGGCGCCCGCGCAGGTCTTGCAGTTCCCACGAGGGGAGGGCGGGGCCCGGCACGCGTGCGCACAGGGGCGGTGGGTGCCGGCTCGGAGGCGGAGGACCAGCCCCGCTCAGGTAGAGCGCGAGGCGGGGCCGAGGGGCGGCGCCGGCCGGGGTAACTGTCCGGCCCCCTTCTCGCCGGGTCTGGTCCTCCACTTCCCCCGGGCGGGGCCGGTAGATTTCGGGTGGGAAGGGAGGAGAGGGGCGGAGAGGGGCGGAGGACGGGGCGGGGTGGGATCTGGGTCCCAGGCGGAGCGGAGCCTGCCGGTTGTGGGGTTGAGCTCGGAGGAGGGAGGCAGCTGAGACTGGGGGTGAATTTGGAGCTCCTGGTGGGAGCCCCGTGAGGCGCCCGGTGGGCGTAAAGCAGCTTCTGGGCGCGAAGGCCTCTGAGAGGGCGGCTGCCAGAGGGACTGGGAGGCGGGGTCGGGAGCTGAGGGTGACCCCGAGGTAGAGCTGCGGTGAGGGCGGTTGCAGGCAAAGTTGCGGGTCTGGGAAGCCGCCGGGAGCAAACTGCTGTTGCACTTTCTTAGGGGTTTGGCATTGAGCCCAGTTCCCATGGTGACCGCTTCTGGCAGAAGCTCTCTGCTTGGATGTTGGGATGGAGGCTGAGACATGGGGACTGTTTCCTTTAGAAAAGCTCTCGGAGCTGAGGAATTTGGAAGTCAGATTTGTGAGTTCGTCCTGGCCTAGCCTGACTCCTATAAGACATTGGGAGGTAGAGCTGAGATTACAAAGGCATTTGCATGGAAATCTCATATAACTTCAGTAGAAACTACACAGGAAAGGCCGGGTGAGCAGGCTTTTGTTTGAAAAAATAGTTGAGACAAATTGAATAATGGAGGCGACCATGAGCCTGATACCTAAATAGGTGTAGGAATACCTTTGATGACATTATTTCATGAAAAAAAAAATCACTGCTTTAGACCAGCATATAATCAGTTGTAGAGATTTTCTGCACTCTGTCTTCTTTTAGTTGCTTAGTACAGTTTTAGGTAATTTGCTTTAAAGTACTCCAGATACAGATGCAGTTGGAGCAGGTGTCATTTATTCTCTTTTCTCATCTAACACCCTTCTCCCCAAATGCAGGCATTCTGTATTTACTTCCTCGCTTTTCCTTTTAGTTCTTTCCTCTTTGTAAGTGAACATGCACATTCTAGTTTGGTTTGTTTCTGACCTTTATATAAATGGAATTTTATTAAGTATTTCTTTGTGTTGTGTCCCTTTATTGACTTTTTAAAAAATTAAATTTATTAGGGAGCCATTGGTGAACATGAACATACAGGTTTCAGGTGTGGGTTTCTGTTACAGGATCTGTCTATTGCACCAGGTGCCCATTGTTAGAGTGGCCGAGGGAAGAATGCACGAGGCCGAAAGGGGTAAAAAATTATACATTTATTGTTAAGATATGCTAGCAGGAGAGCTGAGACCAAAATGGCATCAGTGGGGCAGGGTAGGAGGAGCAGGGTATTTATATCTCTTGTAAAGGTCAGACCAGGAGCAGGTGGGGGTCAGGTGTAGATGTCCACTGGAAAGTGGGTGAGGCAGTTTATAGGAAACTGAAGGCTGTTCATCATGAAACCTAAATGAGAATAACAGGAATATCACCAGGAGGGGCTATTGCCAAGCCGGGTATAACACCGGACTAACACCCACCATCCAGAGTCAAATCTTCTGTCAGCGTATACTGGGACCTCCTTCCCTCTCCACCTTCTTACCTTCAGCAACTACCACACGCTGCTCTTGATGTTCACAAATGTCCATTTTACATCTCACATATGAGTGAAGTCAGCTTTTGCTGTCTAACTTATTTCACTTAGCTTAATATTCTCAAGGTCCATTCATGTTGCACATGGCGATATTTCATTTTTTTTTTTTTTATGGCTGAGGAGCATTCCACTGTGTATATGTACCACATCTTTCTCCATATCCCTATCACAGGACACTTTGGTGATTTCTATGTCTTGACTATAGTGAATAATGCTGCAATGAACTTAAGGGTGCATATATCTTTGTGCATAAATGATTTTTTGATGATTTCAGGTATATACCCTAGAGGAATTGCTGGGTCGTATGGTAGCTCTATTCTCAGTTTTTTGAGGGACCCCCAGACTGCTTTCCATAGTGGTTTTACCCGTCTACATTCCCACCAAAGTGAAAGAGAGTTCGCTTTTTCCCATAACCTCTCCAACACTTGTTATTGCTTGTCTTGTTGATAATGGCCAATCTAATAGGTATTAGGTGATAACTCATAGTAGTTTTTATTTACATTTCCCTAATTGTCACTGAGGTTGAACATCCTTTTATATATCTACTAGAGGCCTAGTGCACGGATTCCTGCACCAGTGAGGTCCCTCGGCCTGGTCTGTGGGGATCAGGCCAAAACCAGCTTTCTGACATCCCCCAAGAAATTCTGGATTGCAGGGGACCCCCAGTGCATAATTGGGGTTGGGGAGGGACCAAGGGATCAAGGGAGGGAGGGCTCCAGAGCGTGACCAGCCTGTCTCACCCAGTCCCAATTGGCTGGATCCCAGCAGCAAGCTAACCTATTAGAGCGTCTGCCCTCTCATGGTCAGTGCATGTCATAGGGGCTAGTTGAACTTTGAATGAATAGTCAGACACTTAGAATATTAGGCTTTTATTATATAGGATTGGCTGTTCATATGTCTTCTTGGGAGAAGTGTATATTTTTAGCTCTTATGTCCATTTTTTTATTGGATTGTTTGGTATTGAGTTTTATATATTTTGGAAATTAAACCTTTGTCAGAGCTACTATTTGCAAATATCATCTCCATCTTGTGGGCTGCCTCCTGGTTTTGTTGTCAGTTTCTTTGGCTGTGCAAAAGCTATTTAGTTTAATATAGTCCCGTTCATTTATTTTTGCCTTTATTTCCCTTGCTTTTGGGGTCAATTTCATAAAATGTTCTCTATGACCAAGGTCCATAAGATTGGTACCTATTTTCTCCCTTGTAACTTATTATTTGGGTCTTATATTTAGGACTTTGGTGCATTTTGAATTAATTTTTGTACACAGGGACAAACTGTAATCCAGTTTCATTCATTTGCTTATGGCTTCAAGTTTTCCCAGCACCATTTATTTACTTATTTTTAATTAAAAAAATATTTTTATTGATTTCACAGAAAAAGGGAGCAGGAGAGAGAGAGAATCTTAATTGGCTGCCTCCTGCATGCCCACACTGAGCCTGCAACCCCAGTCATGTGCCCTGACCTGGTTCATAGGTCAATGCTCAACCATTGAGCTACACTGGCTGGGCACCAGCACCATTTATTGAAGCGACTATCCTTACTCCATTGTGTGTGTCTAGCTAAAGGGATATTGTATCTTACCAAATGCTTTTTCTGCATCTATTGATAAGATCATGTTTTATATCCTTCCTTTTGTTAATGTGGTAGATTACATTGATTGTTTGTATATGTTGAACCACCCTTGTGCCCCTGAAATGAGCCCCACTTCTCCATAAATATTGTGTCAGTTTATGCTGCCACAAGGGATATTTAAGAGTGCTAAGTTATATATCCAACTATTTTATCTTTGCCAACGTGACAATTAAAAAATCGTATTCAGTGTTGTTTTAATTTGTATTCTTCTAAATGGTGAAATTGAATATTTTATTTATTTTTTTAAACCAACTGTTTAGTCAACGATTTATTTTCATTTTTTAAAAATATATATTTTATTGATTTTTTTTTTACAGAGAGGAAGGGAGAGGGATAGAGAGTTAGAAACATCGATGGGAGAGAAACATCGATTAGCAGACTCCTGCACTCCCCCTACTGGGGATGTGCCTGCAACCAAGGTACATGCCCTTGTCCGGAATCGAACCTGGAATCTTTCAGTCCACAGGCTGACGTTCTATCCACTGAGCCAAACCAGTTTTGGCAGAATATTTTTTAATATATTTAAAATCTCTATATATGAAATATACATATCTTTGCCAATTTTTCTACTAGGGTATTTATTTTCCTTTTTTATTTATAGGATTTTTTTATATATTAGGGAAGTCTGCCCTTTGTGATATGGGTAGCAAACATTTTGGTTAATATACAAAAGCAACAATAAATAGATAGTGAATGGTGACCATATTGGAAAACACAGGCGTAGCGGTAGACTATTTAATTTGCTGTTGACCCAGTATTTCCTTATTAGAGTGATTACCAAGAGGATGGGATTGGGTATGTATTTTTTTAAACTCATGTTTAATATAGTTTTATATTTGAAAAACACACAAAAAAGTTTTATAAAATATTAAGAAAGTAAAGCTTGCTGAAATCTTTTTTGCTAGTGTGACAAGGTTAAAAATAATTTAAAATATGTCTAAGAATGTTGTTAATTTTCAAAACTTATGAGGAGTCACAGGCTGTTTTATTTTTTATTATTTTTACATTATATATATTTTTATTTATTTTAATCTCTATTGTTGAAAGTGATTCATCTTCCCCTTCCCCCATTGATCTCTTCTAGACTGCCCCAGCCGCCCGCCCCAGGCCTTCCTTGACTGTGTGCCTCAATATTAAGTCCATTCTTTCCATTAGGTTACCAACAAAGAACATGATTTTGGTCTAGGGACTCCAGTTTCTGAAACTGTAAAACACCAGAATACTCTCAAGCTAGAACAAGAAGTCAGAAATCAAGATAAATTCATCTCTACACTGAAATTACAGGTTACATTTAATTTATGTATGTATTTCTCGGAATTAATTTGGACTCGAGTGTATTTTAAATTAAGGAGAATAAATATTAATTCAGTGCTGGTTTTATGTTTTTTTATGGGTCTAAAATAATTTCATTTTTATCTTAACCATTTTGATACACAGATTCAGAGTTAGTGAGTGCAAACTATGTGTCACGTGTTATATTAGGTGCTTTCAAGTGCATAATCTTACTTCATCCCAGCCTGTGAAATAGGGATGCCACTTCTATTTTTACAGACATGGAAGATGAAGTTCCAAGAGGTAAAAGAATTATGATACAGGAGTAATGAGTTGATAGAGCTAGGATTCCTCTGAACTCATAAGTTAGCTAGGATTTGAACCCAGTTCTCTGAACTGCAAGTTTGGTATTTCTCTTCTCCTAGTGCCTGATCTGTGGTATAGCCAAATGGAAAGTTTGGAAACAACTAAGTTATTCTTCAATAAGTGAATGGATAAACAAGCTGTGGTACATCCATACAATGGAACTATAAAAATAAATGAGTTTTCAAGCCACAAAAAGATGTAAAGGAACCTTGAAAGCATATTGCTCGGTGAAAAAAAAAGTCAATATGAAAAGGTTACATACCTTGTGATTCCAACTTCCTGACCTAGAAAAGGTCTCTATATTTTATCTCTTAGGTCTTTGCTGAGATTTTCTGTTTTCTTTTGTGTGTCTGAAGCATGCTCTGAATTACTTGCTGAAGCATTTATAAGATGGCCGATTTAAAATCTTTGTCAGATAAGTGTAATATCTAATTCATCTCTGTGTTGGCATATCTTATCTTTTCTCACTGAAATTGAGATCTTCCAGATTCTTGGGATGAGGAATGGTTTTATTAAAATTGAAACCTGCTAGTCTAAGGCTCTGGCTCTTGTCCCAGGTACTTTGGAGACAGCCCTTTCCAGTGGACACTCTTGTCTGACCTCATGCTGTTCCCAATCTATAGGGGTGCTTTTGGAAAGCCCCAAGCCACAGTGATCAGGGTGCATATTGGTTCAGTCATGTCCATCATCACCATGCTGCAGAATAAGGAGCATATGAATGAGGCCCTACACAGGGCCAAGGTAACGTTCACGTCTCCAAGAAGTGAGGCTTTACTAAATTAATGTGGATACATTTAAATACAATTAGATGAGGGACTTAGCAATTTTAGATGCTTCTTAAAGACTGAGACTTTTTTCTTTCATATTTTTACATCTTCCAGAGAGTACTAAAACAATGCATTGAATATAGCAGGTGCTCAATAAATGTTTGTTAAATACACAATGAGAGGCAAATACTATGGAGAAGGATCTCTGTGCCATTACTTTATCTCATAGATATTTTTTTTTATGGCACTTACAATATTTTATTGGTGTTTTCTCAAGTAAACAAATTCTCTGAAGGCAGATACCTAACCTAGCTTTGTATCTTTGGAATTTAGCATAGTTCTTAACATATAATCATTGTTCAGTGGGTCTAATACCTATATTTTCCCCTTTAGAGGCACTTGGATGTCTTTGCGGTAGAAAGGTCTTCTCTTCATCCCTTGATGGTTTGATAGTGGGCTGGAAAGGAAAGATGTGGTCTTCTGCATTAGTCACAAATATTTGATTTGGTATTTAGCTTAGTCAATTAAGTTATTGATGCATTCAAAAGGACTTTTTTAAACAGTTAACATATTTTGATAACAATAAACATAAATTTAGTTATCAGGAAGGCCTAATTGATGATACTAATTATTAAAATGAAATCTTAAGACTGTGAGATTTCTTTTTTACAGATATAAATATTTGATAATTTTTCTAATAGCTCGGTTAAAAATCAAAAGTAATTCTTTTTTTATTAAACTATAAATAGTCTTTAAAGATATTGCTATAAACCTTTAGATTTTATTTTAGTATGTTTTTTCAGACAGGGAAAATAGTCATATGGCACAAAATTCATAAAGCAGAAAAAGATATATAGCTGTCTTCTTGCCAGGGAGCAAACCTGCCTTTCTGATTCTAGTCACCTGGTTGTTTCATGGAAGCCAAGGACATATTTTAATATGATTATTTTCTTTCTAATGATAACAGATTGAAGATCTCAACCAGACAAATCATGGCTTGGAAGATATGCTAGGAAACTCTTGGATAGTGAGGAGGTGGTAAGCAGTCAAATAGATAATTTAACGAGGCACAACAAGCATCTTTGTAAACAACTGATTAAAACTGACCAACTAGCAGAGCAGCTAGAAAAAGAAAGTTTTGTGGTAGATACCCTCAACAAGGAAATTGAAGCAAAGGTATTATATTTACTATTGATAGGTTTAAAAAATTGATGTATCATTGACATATAACATTAGTTTTAGGTGTACAACATAATGATTCGCTCCCCCCCATATACATACATATATACATACATACATATATATTTATATACATGCATATATATAGTGAAATGACCATAATCATTCTATTTAACATCTGACTACTGATGATTTTAATTCTACTTTAAACATCATATAATTCTTAAATGCAATGAAAAACATGATATTCTTATACCATTTGAAAGTTTTTTAGATTTGATAGTATATTTAAACTAGAAGCCTGGTGCACAAATTTGTGCACGGGTTGGGTCCCTCAGCCTGACTGACAATCGGGGTCCATCAGGGCCTGCTGGCCTGAGGAAGGGACCTACGGGGGTTGGCCCGCCTTAGGAGGTTGGCTGTGGGAGCACACTGACCACCAGGGGGCAGCTCCTGTGTTGAGCATATGCCCCCTGGTGGTCAGTGTGTGTCATCGTTCAGTTTGCTTAGGCTTTTATATATATAGATATCTATTCTGGTATTAAATTATAATGTGTCTTACATTTTATTTTTTTTAAACATTTTTGCTAAGATAATTTTCTAAGATGTAGTAGTGATAAAAACTTCAAGCAATAAGAATGTTCTGTATACAGAACATTTCTCTTCCTAATCCTTCTCTGCACAGATGGCTACCAATATGATACCTAGATTTCTATTCTTTTTTCTTGTTTTGTGTGTTCACACCCAAAATATATTTTATACTTGAGGAAAAGATTTTTAAATCAAACTTGTATATTTCTAAGTAGTCATAGTTGCCAGTCTTTTGATTGTTTTAATTCTTTGAGGTTCTTTCTCCATTTTTAAAACTTGAATAAACTTTATTTTTTAGAGCAGTTTTAAATTCATAAGAAAACAAAGAAGAAGGTACAGAGATTTCCCATATACTCCCTACACCCATACATGCATAGCCTCTCCCATTATCAACATCCCCCACCAGAGCGGTACATTTGTTGCAATTGATGAGCCTACTTTGACACATTATTATCCAGTATCCACAGTTTATAGTAAAGTTCACTTTTGGTGTGTCCATTCTGTGGTTTTGGACAAATGTAAAATGATATTTATATACCATTATACTATGAAACAGAGTAGTTTCACAGCTCTAAAAATCCTCTGTACTTTGCCTCATTTTGATTCTTGTTTAGGAAGATCTTCTCACTTCAATAAACTCTTTTCTAGTTTTCTTTTAATACTTTTTAAAAAAATATATCTATATTGATTTCAGAGAATAAGGAAGAGGGAGAAAGAGATTGAGGAATCAATGATGGGAGAGAATCATTGATTGGCTGCTTCCTGCATGCCCCCTATTGGGGATCCTGCCACAACCTGAGCATGTGCCTTTGGTTGGAATCAAACCTGGGACCCTTTAATCCGCAGGCTGACACTCTATTCACTGAGCCAAACCAACCAGGACTCTTTTAATACTTTTAAATAAATTTTTAAAAGTATTAATCCTCTGGCATTTCTTTTTGTTCTATGAGTTTGGGTTAACTGGTCTTTTCTTTAGTCACTGATTTGAAGTGCCATTTTAGCAGCTACTGAATTCACATATGTGTGTGGATAAAAATCTGTACTGTTTAGTTTCATTGATTCATGTGCCACTACCACCTTATTTTAATTACTGTAGCTCTGTGACATTTTGATAACATTTCATTTCTTGATTTTTAGTACTCTGCTGTGAAATTTAGAAACTGAGGATTTCAACACTATTATAAAGGGGAGACAGTGTTATTTCTCACTGCTTATGGTTTATAAGGAAGACACAGAGTGGATTTTAAAGCTGGAAAGCAACCTATTGGATTTTTAATGTGCTTATTTGACTTGAGTTTATTAGGCACCAAATTAGTAAATGTGTCTCTAATAAGGTAGTTTCCCCCAAAACTAATTGTCATTACATGTTATTTTTTAAAAAAATATATTTTACTGATTTTTCACAGAGAGGAAGGGAGAGGGATAGAGAGTTAGAAACATCGATGAGAGAGAGACATCGACCAGCCGCCTCTTGCACACCCCCTACTGGGGATGTGCCCACAACCAGGATACATGCCCTTGACCGGAATCAAACCTGGGACCCTTCAGTCCACAGACCGATGATCTATCCACTGAGCCAACATGTTTCGGCTACATGTTATTTCTTAAACATCCTTTTATATACTACTGGTAGCATATGATAAAGCACTTAATTAAATGATTAGGCTGAGAACATGAGTGTTACTGAAGGTATTATTTGTTACAATAACATAAGAGCCCAGTTAATGAATTTGAGGATGGTGTTTATATGCAGTAACCTCATTAATTTAGAAAGGATAAGTAAGTTTATCTTATTGAAAAGTCTGGATAATGGTGTATTTAAACATGTGAAGTTTACTACTTTAATGTAAGGACACAGTCTTTTTTAACAATGCTGCCTTAAGGAGGTTCTTAGAACTACTTGAGAGAGTAGGTAAGAATGATATGCTTTTAACTTGTGAATTTTATTTATCTTGTCATGGATACTACTAAAGTATTTGAAGGACATTGAAAAGCATCTTGAGGGATATAAGATGGCTGCAACTTAGCTGCAGACTGCGTGCACCTGCTCCCAGCACAGCACAGAGCAGTCAACTTGAAAAATTTGAAGTGTAGCTGACCTGAAATATTATATCTCCGGAGCACTGAAGAAGCCGCTGGGAGACTGGTAAGAGGAGCAGAGACACGGAAAGGGAAAACTTCTCTCAAGCAGGTGTGGCAGCTGAGAGGACAGAGGGATATTGCAGCTGGGAAGCTTCTTCTGCCTATGAGTGTAGGATCTCAACCCCAGACAGGGCTCCCCCACTCAGAGTGAGAGACAGGAAGAAGAACCCGTGAAGCATTGGGCAAAGAGAACCGGGGATTCTGTCTGCCTGGGAGACTGGGACCTCACCTTCTAAGAGAAGCACTCCTGTTGTTA
>PVJN01037476.1:0-20893 GCA_004026805.1 Lasiurus borealis | reverse complement strand
TTCCTAAACAAATTGATATCAGAAATTTGGTAAAAGAACTTCGAAATGTTGAAGGAGTTGAGGAAGTTCATGAATTACATGTTTGGCAACTTGCTGGAAGCAGAATCATTGCCACTGCTCACATAAAATGTCGAAATCCAACATCATACATGCAGGTGGCTAAAACCATTAAAGATGTTTTTCATAATCACGGAATTCATGCAACTACCATTCAGCCCGAATTTGCTAGTGTAGGCTCTAAATCAAGTGTAGTCCCATGTGAACTTGTCTGCAGACCTCAGTGTGCTTTGAAGCAATGTTGTGGGACTCAGCTACAAGCCTTTTCTGAAAAAGATACAGAAAAGGCCCCAACAGTTAGCATTTCTTGTCAGGAACTTAGTGAAAATCTAGAGAAACCCAGGACTCAAGCTGAAAACACGCCTGCTGTTGTGATAGACATTAAAAAGATGCCAAACAAACAATCTGAATCATCTTTGTGAGTCTTGAAAAAGATGTGATATTTGACTTTTGCTTTAAACTGCAAGAGGGAAAAGACTCCAGTGAAATTCTAAATTTGCCAAGTAGTGTAATTGAAGTCTTTGTCTGGTCACACAGTTTAATTCTATTTTTGTAAGAACATAATGGGACTGTTTAACAGACTTCTGTATTACAATTTGTGATTCTCAGTGAAGAGTACAGCTATGCTGTAACAATTTTGAAAAGCCAGTTTTAACACTATGTTACATTTTGTTTAAAGTAAGTATAAACCTTATATAACATAATGACATTTGATTTCCAGTTTTGCCATGGTGAAAATTAATTAGGGGGATAAATAAATTAAAATTGTTACTGGAATTTCTCTGCTTTTCTTTTCCCCCAGTGTTATATTTTGTTTATTAAAATTATAACTGCTAGGATTTAATATCACCAACAACTTTGTTTCCTTTGATACTTTAAGTAATATTTACTTGCTCTTTAAGATCATTATATAGCATAGTGGCAGCATATTTTAAGAGTGACTGATGGATATTATTAGGAAAAATTTTTTTTCTTCACTTGAAGTATTTATCATACTAAAGGTTAGTTATCCTGTGTTCTATATTGCTGAGTATTGCTCTAATAAACAGATATAATTGACAAATTGAACTATAGTTTACACATAATAGGGCATGTGGGGAGTAAGAGCAGGGAAGAAAGTTTACCAAATTAAATTTTTAGATTACTGTAAATTGATATTGAGACCACATTCTAAATCCTGAGAATTTGAATGTGTTTTTTCTTACCAAAGTTAGTCTAAAACATGGACGTGTTCACCAGCATTACTTGCTTTGAAAGATTGGCATCAGAAGCACATATAATCAGTAAATGTTTTTAAGGACATTAAACTCAATCTAATACTTACATATTAAATGCAAGCTTACTAATAGAATCTTTAAAAAAACAACAACACGACTTTCCAGAGTTAAAGTCATTTCATAGTGACCAATCATGAATGGATTCAAGTGCAGCTTTTCAACCACCACCAGCAATGCTTGTTTTTTTTGCCAAGAGCCACTGACTTGGGAGAACAAAGAAATCTGAATGCAGTTTGGATATTCTTAAAAAGCAGTATGAGTTAAGGCAAAATTAATCACTAAGATTCCGTAACTTATCCTGTCTTGATAATGCTCAGATCTTCCAATAGTGGCTTATTTTGCAAGAGACCGCAATATCTACACAGGAAATTGTTCTTCGTTATTTTATTGTTGCTATACACAAATGTTATTTAAGGGTATTTAAGTGGTATTTTTCTTGATAGAGAGGGATTATGGTTTGTGAAGAAACTAGATTTTTGTCCTCAAAAGGGTGAATATTAATATCAGTTATCATGTATAGTTCTATTTTTCTAGCAACAAGGTATCCTGACTACTTCAGTGACTTTTATAGATGACTACTTTTAAGATGGCTACCTTTTGGGATTTGAAATAATTCATTGTTTAATGTTTCTTAAGATGAACATGCTGGCCTTTGACAGTTAACTTTTTAAAGGGATGATCTTCTGTGGTAGATGATGTGGTTTTTTTTCTAGCATAAGCCTATTGCTGGCAATGGGCCTATTTAAGAACAGCTGATTTTTCCAATGAGAATGAGGTAATTTTAGGAACACAGTTTGTAAGTTCACATTTACTCTAATGGGCCAAAACCATAACCTGCCAATTTTCATTACATCTTGACATTTTAATACTCTTATCTGATATTGTGGAATTAGATTCCTAAATTGGTTCTTACTTTAAATTTTACAATTTCTTTTTAAACATAAATTGGGGAATTCCTTCATTGTATGAATGAAAAAAAGAGAAAGCTTCAAATTGTACTGTATCATGTATGTTCCTGATTTAACACTTTAAACTATAAAACATTAAGATCTCAAAACAGTTTGTTACAGAAACATTTCAGTGATGATACAGTAGGATAACTGGTAAAATATATCCCATGCAATGAGGTTTTCTTTACAAATGCTCTATTGCAGTGGTGGGCAAACTGTATCTCGCAAGTTTGCTGATCACTGTTCTATTGGGTCTCTTTTTTAAAGGATATATAATGTGTAAGACATCAACCGAGTGAGGATTTTTTAAAATGATGTATAAGCTTGGGACAAGGGCTCTTCTCCCCCCTCTTAAGTACTTTGAAGGTAACAAACTCTAGGTTTCAATTATTTCGCTTTTCATAATTTCTAAGGAGCTTGTACGTAGCAAAGTGGTACCATAGGAAGATTCTCTTTTTTCAAAGGACTTTGTCATAATAGCAAAATCAGTGGGCATTGACTCACCTTTTTGAGTTTTGGCAGAGAATTATTTATTTCTTTACAATGCACTTTCTAACCCATCTTTAGCTATATTAGCATCTTTTAAAAAATGCTTTTATATTTAAATAATGTGGGATTTAGGTGTCTTTTCTAAAGTAGCTTATTCCTTCTTGAAAGAAAATGAAGGGAATACCCTGAATTATTCAGAGACGTAGGCTCAATATTTAAATATGCTGTTTCATAACATGGCGTCAGTTTTAGGAGGTGCACCTCTCCTGCTGGCTCTTTTCTGCTTGAGCAAGATCAGTGTATTTAGAATGTGTTTAGCAACTTGGCTCTCGTCTCCGTTTAGTGAGAAGGAGGTGCTGCATGTACCTGAACTAAAACCAATCCAGAAATGTTTCCAAGCCAAATGCAGCCTTAGTGATGAGAGAGATTTAATCCTCCATTGTCACCTTGTAGCTTAGATGAATGTTTAGTTAGGTTTTGTTTTTTATGGTTTTTTTCTTTCTTTTTTTTTCTTTTTTTTTTGAAGGGCATATGCATTGTAAAAGTAAGGACTGGAGCCTACAAGAAAAAAGGTCAAAAAACTTTGCTGTATGTATTTTAATATTTTAGAAAACAATGTTTGACTGACCAAGGTATGTAACTTGGTAGGGAAAATTTTCATCCAAACCACCTTGGGAAAATCACAACAGGTAGAAGACTATGTTAACATTTTGTATCTTGTTAACAGCCTCAGTTAATCTAGAACTTTTGAAAGTTAAGGGAAAAGGCTATGAAAGCTAATGTGAAGTATTTAGTAGGCTAACTGGTATTGAGTTGAAGATTTTTACTGTTTCTAAGCAGATAGCATTTTAATGTCATTTACCTGCTGTCTTAACATGTTCACATACATAAATGTGGAGAATAATTCTACATTATAGATATATTTATTTTAATAGCATTTCAGTTAAGTCATAAAACAGTGTTAAAACATTTGGGAAGGTAAAGGGTTTTTTTGTTTTGTAAATTGAAACTGTCAAGTACAGTGTTTGACCATCTGAAGTGGAAATTGTAATAGCACTATTTTGTTGTAGCTCTACCAATACTGTGTGGCGATGCTCTTTTGTTTTACTAGCAGGCGCTAGAATATCGGGCAAGTCATTTTTACTGGCACAAGACCTTTGTGTATGTCATTCAGCTTAAACTTTTAAACCAAAAATGTTATGGTCCAGTGTCTTTGGCAAAAGGATGCTGAGGGGAATGTAACATAAAATTAGTATGTGGTTATATGTAAAAGGACACAAATTGCCACCTTAGGGTTCTGCCTTGAAACAGCACAATGATGAAGTGTATCTGTATTCGGTGATTCTTTATGAAACGTCCATGTTGTGTTGTTTTGGGTCTGCCATAGCTTGTCCTTCGGGCTATATGTGGCAGTTAAATGCTACTGTCATCTCATTAAATGCAGAAGCACATAAGATGTCTTTAGTGCTGCAACATTTTACCTAACTTTGTGTATGTTCTATGATTGTATATTGTTTTCCAAAGCTGTTCCTCCTACCTCATCATGAGGCTTTATGGATTCGTTATGTACTATAATTGTTCTTTATGAGACAGACTACTATGTTTCTTCTCATTTATTAAACGTTAAGTAGAAAAATAAATTAATTTTTAAATATCTACTTGGTTATTTTGTGCATGTGGCCTTCCCTCCTGTGCTAGGCTGGGTGATGTAGAAGAGACTGGACATTAGGTATTGAAAAGGAAATTGCAGCCTAACCGGGAGTGTTGCTAGTGGGCAGAATGACTAGGTTATAGGACAGTGATGCATGGAGGAAAACAAATGTGGGCAAAATGTCAATGAAAATTGAAAGGGTAACAGTGCAAAGGCTCACAACGTGAAATAATGGCTGTGAAATTTTTGATAAGCATTTATAATTAATGCAGCTATAGGTTAACCTACCTTTTGTACTTGCTTATTTGTAAGCATAGTTACAAGGCTTATTAACTATTTTACTTTTATAATCATCTGGAACTGTTAAACCAAGAGTACAGTGGTTTGGTTATATGCATTCAGGACTATCATAATTGTAGTCTCATAAAAATATTTTTTTAAAATCTTACACATCTAGCCAGGAGATAAACAGTTAAAAAATCGATTGACAATAAATGGCAGTAGATAATATAATTGAAAAGTGCAGTCGATATTCCAAAATAAGTAAAAATCTTTGGAGAGGACTTTTGTAGATTGAAAAGAGGAGTAGGGGTTGAAAGATAAGGGCATGGAATAATAGCATAGATGCTTGAGGATTGAGTGGTAGGAAAGTAAAAGAGGTTAGCATCTGGTTTGAATTTGGTTTTATGAGAATGGAGAAAGCCAATTTTTGAGTGGAAAAGTGAGAAAGTGGAAAAGGCACTGTACAGGATAGATTTGGAATGGAAAGTAGACAAAGACAAATCAATTACTATAGGTGTTCATACGCATGCCCACTATACACATACATTTCCTGTTGGGTCCACAAATATGCTGTGTTCATACTTTAATATATCTGAAATCAGAATGTATAGGTATAACTGCCGTTGGTCAACTTCTTATGAGACTATGGATTGTTACCTAGTAAAAATTATTTTTATATTTGTGAGTAGTAATTCACTCTTTGTTTAAAGCAGGAAACCCCCTCTCCAACTAAATTCAGACCAATTAGTCTACACTAGTAAGAGAAATATGCAAATTGACCATACCTTTGTAATGCCCACCAGCCAATCAGGAGTGAGTATGCAAATTAATTTGCATGCACAGGCACGCAAGGGGGGTGCTTGCATCATCACCATGGTGACAATGCAGGCATTTTGCACACCCCAGCCGCTCTGGGCCTCTGGGTCTCTGGGCAGCATGGGAAGCAGGAAAGGTGGCCCTGGGCCAGAGCAAAGGCTGTGCCGGCAGTCAGGGTTAGGAAGGCCCATTCTGCATGAATCATCGTGCATCAGCTGTCTAGTGTATTATAATGACAGTATTTTTAGTAGTAAGGGTTCAGAAAAGAATGCTCAGGCAGTATGGTCTTTCTAAAACTATTTGCCAACATTCCCTGAAACAATTACATATAGGTATTATGCATTTCATGTGTGGATAAAGAGCTGTTGCTTTTGAATTACATGAAGATACTCAAGGTTAGTGACAACACTTTAAAGAAATTTCATAGGCATTTCTGAGCCTTCAGAACTGACCATCTTGTCCCTGCTCCCCCTGCCCAGCTCACCCTCCACACTATATATAGCCTATATAGCTTTCCCCCCCTTTTAAATTTGGTAACGATTACATCTGCATTTGCTTACTTACAAACCTTTTTCTCTTAAAGTATAAGAGCGGTCATCTACATTTCATCAGGATCTACACAGAGACTAGCAACTGTAGTCATTCAAAGGTGTTTGGACTTTGAGGCATGCCAAGGGTGGAAGAAAATAAAGTAATATTAATAGCTAAAATATACTGAACACTTATTACATACCAGACACATACATTTAAAATATGTTCTATGCAAACAGGCCTATTATATCCCCATTTCACAGGCAAGCATAGATGAAGCACCTTACCCGAAGTCATCTAGCTCGTAAGTCACGAGTCAGAGCTGGATGGAGTTAATTCAGCAAGAGAACTAGGATGGAGCAAGTAGCTCGTTTTCCTGTCACTTTGAACCGTCAACACCTACTTCAAATGTAAACTTAAAATGATTTATTTTATTTTTTTAATTTTCACTCAATGAGCCACAATAGAGAGAAAAATAAATGTTAAAGAATTCGATATTTATTTTTTTTTAAAACAGAGTACTTGCCAGATGAAAAATCAGAACTTTGTTATGGTAGACTATCTGACGTGTTTAGAATTTAGGGCCTCTCTTGGTTTTAATCCAGCCTTGTGGACAAGTGCCACTCTTTACAAACTAGTCGTGTTTTCTCTTCATGTAAGCTAAAATACAGCGTTGTTGGAGGTAGTAACGGTGGCTTAAATATCCTTTTGCTCTGGCAACAGTGGGTCTTTGAGGGAAGGAGGAGCACAGATGGTTGAAGTAAATGTGGATGCGGAGATATGGGCCATCTTTTCGACAGGGGTGCTATTAGCGCTTGGGCGAGACGATGTATGATAGCACGCAAGTGTCCTGTGCGCTGAATCTAGCAGCCCTGGTCTTCCACACTGCCTGGGTGACTCCTGTAAGACACTGAGATTTTCTGCTTTCATTGCCTAATCTGAAAAGTTAGGATATGTAATAGCATTTCTCTTACAGGAAGGTTGTAAAGATTAGATCAATCAATACAAGTCACACACTTTGAACAGTGTCTGCTCCTTCAATAAATATTAGCCATGTATTTTATTCTCTTCCTATTTTGTACCTTTCCTATTCTTCCCTTCTTTCTCTTTTCTCCTCCTTATATCTTTCTCCTTTTTTCCTCCCCCCCCCCTTCCTAAGCCAATGAGTGACCTGTACTTAGTAAGACATTGGTTAATTCCATTCTTGAGCATATAGTGTTCTTTTTAATGGGACCACAATTCTTTCTCACACAAAACTGTAGGCTTCTCTTTTTCTTTCTGTAAGTAACTTCTGTAACAAACACTACCTGCAGGAGAGAGGGCAAACAGATGTTTACCTAGTGATCTATGACTTACACTTCTAGAGGAAAGAGCTTGGGGGAGCGGGAGTAGGGGTAGGTCCTGGAAACAAAGACAATTCCAACTATTTGTGTAGGATGTAGAGGGAATGGGTATGAGGTGTTTTCCACCCACAACTGGGTTTGAGTGTGTGCTGTCTGCCCTCTTGCTACTGGGGAGCCTGGTGGTGATTTCTGCAAAGGGCAGAGTTTGACCAATGTCCCTGAGGCCTTTCTCACTGAGGTGCAGGGCTTTTATGAGAAGTCCTTTAAAGGGGCCGGGGTATAGCACAGTGGAAAGAATCCTGGACACAGGTGATTGTCTGCTGCACTGACCCAGCAGGCCTGGCCCCACCACCTGCAATCCAAGGAGGCAAATTCAACGGAGACAGTGATATCCACTTTCTTTCTTCTTTCGCATCTTCCTCATCTTCCCCCCTTTTCCTTTCCTTCTTTTTCTCCCTTTTTCCTCCTCCTCCTCCTCTTCTTCCTCTTCCTTCTTTGACTTCTCCTCCTTCCTCTCCTTCCTCTTCTTTTCCTGCACTTTCTTCCTCTTCTCCTTCTTAAAAATAATAAATGCTTGATATAATTTTTACCTATTTTTAAAAAAAACGAAACTACTTGAGAACCTCCGAGTGCACAGGCAGTGAGCATGCTCATGTAGGTCTGGGGAACAGTGTTCTGAGTCAGCAGCTCAAGCATTTTTCCTGGTCACCACCAGCTGCTGTGGCTTTGGCTGCCCTTGTTTTAAATTGTGCTTTCCCTCTCTTTATTAGAACTTAGAAGTCACACGAGGAACACCTAGTTGAAATATAAGTTAATGAGCAGCCAAAGAAAGATGAGTCTGCAGAGTTGCTTCCTCAAGTCACTGTCCCGTTCATGCGATGACTATTACTTTAGAGGACATTAAAGTGTCTACATGCCTCCAAAACACCAGGTCAAAGATGTGCTGATTCCACCCCACACTGTTTCTCATTTATTGGAAGTCAAGACGGCTCTTGCCCACCGTGTGGGATTTGTGGAGAAGGCCTTGCAAAGAGCAACCTGAGACCTTCTCTCTTACCTCATTGTTTAAAGCAAAGCACTAGCATTTTGTATGCGTTTTTTATAAAACCAGCTAATTTTGTTGAGTGTATAAATTAGGTTTTGAATGCACTTTTTATTTATTTTTGATGTTGGAGCAGTTGGTAATATATCAATTCATATTTTAAAACCATATACATATATATACTAGAGGCCCAATACATGAAATTTGTGCAAGAGTAGGCCTTCCTTCCCCGAGATGTCGGCTCCGGTTTCCCTCTGGCACCCAGGACCTGGGCTTTTCTTGCAGCCCTGGCTTCATCCAGAAGGTCGTCTGGTCTAATTAGCATATTATGCTTTTATTATGAAAGATGGGTGTCCATGTAAATATGTTTCTATAACTTTTTTCTTGCTCAAATGAATTAATCAGTTGAACAACTTTTGCCACTGTTGTTTTAAAAAGCATCTTTATTGTTGAAAGTATTACAGCTGTCCCCTCCCCTATCATTGAACCCCTCCACCCTACTCCCGCCCCCTTCCCAGGACTTCACTGCACTATTGTCTGTGTCCATGGGTTATTATGCCACGTTTTGTAAACAATGAAAAGCTGAAATGGGAGATCACATTTACAAGGAGCTTATAGAACAATTATTGTGATATATTGATCTAAAATAAAAATAGTGTTTCCTATAAATCACCTACACTGTGCAAAAGTGACCAAGTACCAGGACCCCGTGCCACAGAAGTTCCTGGTGACGCTGGGGGATGAGATCACTCTTGGATGTGAAAGGCTGTGGCCAGTCGCCAGGCCGGGAAGGTGTGGGTCATCCCTTGGGTTCTCAGCTGTCCCTGTTCTTTCCCAGGGGCAGGAGCAGAGCTTTGGAGACAAGGAAAGGGACATTGTGGGCACCTCATCCCCATCGGGGCCCAGCAATGTATGTGCCCAAACCCACTCCATCTAGTGTTGGTGGTTGGGGCGTGGGCTCTGGACACAGACACTTTGTGTGGCGAGTGATGGTTACTAGACTCACTCTGATCATCACTTTGTAAGGAATAAAAATGCTGAGTCATTAGGTTGTACATCTGAAACGAATATACTATTGCATGTCGAGTGTAATTTAAAAAAAAATAGAGAGGGAGAGAACCAGCTTTCTTCTCCAAAGCAGGTTTTTCTCATGTTCAGACTTCCTCCTAATCGGTCACCTGCCTAAAAACTTGGGGTTGAAGCAACCCTAAGGAGGAGGGCTGGCTAGCGGTGTGCTGATTTGTTGTGTAATAGCAATGACTGCCTTAGTGACTCAGCAGGTTCTGTGCCTGAACGTCAACCCAGTGGTGACAAACTCCAGCCCGAAGGCCTCCCAGCTCCTGGGATCCTCCACAAAGGGAAGGCGAGGGCCATTTCTCCGAGCCTGATCTGGACGTCTGGGTTCCTGGAGAGAGAAAAAGCTTTATCTCAGAAGGAGAGATCTTCCAGCTTGATTTTGCCTCCTTGGGAAAAAAAGAGAGCCTGATGAATACAATGGGCGAGAACATGGACTTTGCAACTGGAGAACTGCTTTAAGTGCATGCTCTGGCATTTACGAGTTATGTAACCTTGAGCAAATTATTGACCTGCAAAATGAGAGCATTAGTATTTAAGTGTTAGGAGATTGTGTTCACGTGTGGTGATGTAGGGAGCATGCCTCGCACAGGGCTAGCATTTAGCAGAAGCTCAATACATGGTGGTAGAGATGATTTTTACCCCCTTGACCAGCCATCCCACTACTCTGTCCAATTCTTAATTCTTATCCAAATATTGATTATATTGTTGCCCCTGTACATCCGGAATCGAAACTGAAAATGGGCTGCATGATCTCCAGAGGCAAGGTCAACTAGGCTGGGAGTCAAGTGGAGCCATATCAGATAAACTGGTTTAAATGTATGTTACCAGCCCTGACCTTTTAGAGAAGGAGTTGGGTGTCTTTCCCCTTTGACCTTGGAATGTGACCTTCTTGTGCAATTTGCTAAATCTATCGTTTGCAGGTGGATTCTGGTGAATGGAAACCTCTTTGGAATGGGACAGACAAGAGAGACCGCTATTTCAAGAAAATCTGCACGTGTGTGTTTTAAGAATGTAAATTCAGTCTCTCCTGATGATGCTAATCCAGACTGCTCATGTTTTGGTATGTATATCTTTGTGTTTGCAGAAACATTTTTTCTCTATCAAATACTTCTGTGGCTCTCCATGGAGTCAGAGGTTTTTCACTAGAGCTTTAATTTCCCCAGACACACAGGATTTGTAGGGGCTGGAGGGAAGGTCACTGGCCACAGATTAAACTTTTCTGGGGGGAACCAGTTGCGGTAACAGAGGTCACTGAGAGTGTGCTAACCATAAGCAATGGAAGGCCTGCAGAGATGATGAAGCCACACGCCAGCTGCCTTCCCCTCTGACTCAAGGCACCTCTTGTCAAAAGCCATCCATTCAGCTCTCAGGCTTTAAGAAATAAACATTTTTAATTACTCAGTTTATACCCAGATACATTCCTCTGGTAAGCAATTGAAATAACACTGATAAGACTCAAGGAAATGTCCCTCTATTTGCTTTCTAGTTTTAAAAATATAATGGGTTTTGAGTGTATCAAAAGTCTTTTTTTTCTATTGTTTTGATCATAAGTTTTATTTTTTAATCATTATCCTCTATTTGATATGTAGCTTCAAAACCTTTTCCTGTGTGTGTATACACATATGTATATAGATTATATATATGTGTGTGTATATACATATATTTTTTAAATGAATACAAATTTGTATAAAGTATATTCTTTTCCTGTGTGTGTGTGTGTAAATATTAATATGGGTATTAATATCACTATTTAAACTACATACATATGTATATATGTTACTATATAATTAATACCTATATTAATTTATGCAGGATTTTCCATGGAGAGGGTTTCTCAGCTGAATCATTTTGCAACTTGCTCTTTTACTCAGTAATATGTAGTTCATAGAGACCTGTTTTTTCATTTAGAATTGATGGGTAGTGTTCCCTAGAGATGAGTTTATTTGGCAGGGCCGCTCCTGATATTTAAGTTGGTCCAGCTTCTCACTCTTGGAGACAATGAACATCTTTAACCATGTTTCCTGTACACATGGGCCTGCCTGTCTAGGAAGCTGCTTTTAATAAGTGTCATGGGTTTTGTGAGATTTAAAAAATACTGCTGAATTGCCTTTCAAAGTGCCCATTTCAATTCCCACCAACAATGCATGAGAGTACTTGAAAACTTTTCATATTATTAAACTAAGATTTTTGTCAAAAGTTTGGGGTACTTTAATTTGGTTTTAATTTGCATATATCTGAATAGCAGTCAAGTGGAGTATCTTTTCATGTCTTTACTGGCCACTGATATTTCCTCTTTACTGAATTTCTTATTCCAATTCTTTCCATAGCTTTCATATTTTGGATTGGTTATCTCTTTTATACAAATGTGTATGAGTTTTTAAATATATTCTTGTTTTAATTTTTAAAATATATTTTATTGATTTTTTTACAGAGAGGAAAGGAGAGAGATCGAAAGTCAGAAACATCGAGGCAAGAGAGACATCGACCAGCTGACCAGCCGCCTCCTGCAAGCCCCACACTGGAGATGTGCCTGCAAGTAAGGTACGTGCTCCTGACTGGAATGGAACCTGGGACCTTTCAGCCGGCAAGCTGACTCTCTCTTCACTGAGCCAAACCGGTCTCGGCTAAATATATTTTTGATACTAATTATTTGTTTCTCTTAGGCTGTTGCTTTTTGTTTAACTTTGTTTATGTTATCTTTTTATACCAGAGAATAGGCCATGTAAGGACATGGCAAGAAGAGGACCAGTTGCAGGCCAAGGAGAGAGGCCTCAGGAGAAATCAAGTTAAATGTGATACTATTAAATCTTCCAGTCCGTGAGCCTGGGATTCCCTGTCATCTGTGTTGATATTACAAGAGTGGTGACCAAATGTATCAAGGGTTTAGCTCTAAAAATTTTTGTTTTTGCTTGTTTTTATAGTAAACATTTTTATGTACCTGAATATCAAGATAACACAAAAGTAAATATACAAATGATATATATTAGGCACATACATATATACATACATACATACTCTTGTGTATGTATAGACATACACATATGCATTACATCTTACTACTTCTTGAAACTCACTTATTCCTCATGGATTCACTTTTCTTGTTATTGGGATACATTTTTACTTCAGAAAGGTCTAATTTGGCTGGACAAAGAATTTTTATTATCTCCCCTTAACATCTTATTTCATCTTTGCAAAAATCCTTAAAGGAATCCCTATTTTGCAGATGTAGCTATAGAGGCTTGGGGAAGCAAAGGAACTTGCCCAAAGTCACATAGTTAACACAAGAAACTGGGGTTCAAATCTAACTCCCACTTGTTTCAAGCTCAGACACCGAGGTACTTTCTAAAATACTAGACTAACGTAGGCAAGTTGATACAAGGCACTCAATTGTCTATTTCCTTCTGTCTTGTCTTCCTCTTCTTCCCTTTTCCAAAGTGGACAGAGATCTCTCTCCCCGAGTGTGAATCTATCAGCCAGTGAGCTAGGTTCTGTTTAGATCAGTGGTTCTCAACCTGTGGGTCGCGACCCCTTTGGGGGGTCGAATGACCCTTTCACAGGGATCGCCTAAGACCATCGGAAAATGCAGATATTTACATCACGATGCATAACAGTAGCAAAATTTCATGGTTGGGGGTCACTACCACCACATGAGGAACTATATGCAAGGGTCTCGGCCTTAGGAAGGTTGAGAACCACTGGTTTAGATCCTCATGAGTAGGAACTGGGAAAGGAGAAACTTTTCTTGGATCAGGAGATGGTGGAAATGGTGGGTGGGCATGACTGCTGAGCTGGGAGACCCTCGGAGGGGCTAGAGAGGGCTCCCCTGGATTACTGATTCCCTTGTCTGGCCTGGGATCTTTCAGGGGCTTCCCTCCTGTCTGGACTCCTCTGTCACCAGTTGCCCTGAACTTGTCAGCAGTAGCCTGACATGGGATCGGTCTGTAACCTGTGGTTTGTGACAGCACAGACCTGGCTGCCCCTGGCTCAGCCTGACACTCTCCACAAGGCCCTGCAGCCTCAATGGGTGCGTGCCTGGCATGGCCACTAGAGAAGGGCCCGGAAGGTCGGCAGCTGGCAAGAATCCTGCAACCCAGTACATGAGAAGGTAGGAAAGAATCCTGCGCTCCTGAGCACCGGGGGATGGAGCATTCCCCCTTACTAGCTGTGCTTTCCCTCCTCCCTTCCTTGGCAAAGCGAAACAATCAGGTGCATTGGGGCAGCAAAGTCAAAATTAATTTCGCTTCCCTCGGCAATGGAAGTCCAGGGGAGGGAGGGGCCCTTGAAAGGCATTTCCACCTTGGCTTAACTTACTAGGTTGGGAGAAGTGGACTTTTTGTTCTCCTTGGTAAGGTTATTAAAACCCTCAAGGAATGTACCGAAGGCAAATTTAGTTTGAGGAGCCCAGTGGGCCAACAAGACTGAATAACAGTCTGGGTGTTTGTATGGCTGGAGTGTTGGTAAGAGGGAATTTTGTTTTTTATTTATTATATTTTTTATTGATTTCTGAGAGGCAGGGAGAGGGAGAGATTTAGAAACATCAATGATGGGCCCTAACTGGTTTGGCTCAGTGGATAGAGCGTCGGCCAGTGGACTGAAGGGTCCCGGGTTCGGTTCTGGTCAAGGACATGTACCTTGGTTGTGGGCACATCCCCAGTGGGAGGTGTGAGGGAGGCAGCTGATCGATGTTTCTCTCCTATCAATGTTTTTGACTCTGTCCCTCTTCCTTCCTCTCTGTGACAAATCAATAAAATATATTAAAAAAAGAAAAAGAGCCGGTTTGGCTCAATGGATAGAGCGTCGGTCTACAGATCTTTCAGAGCATCGTTCTGAAAGGTCCCAGGATCGATTCCTGTCAAGGGCATGTACCTTGGTTTCGGGCACATTTCCAGTGGGAGGAGTGTAAGAGGCAGCTGATCGATGTCTCTCTCTCATTGATGTTTCTAACTCTCTATCCCTCTCCCTTCCTCTCTGTAAAAAATCAGTAAAATGTATTTTAAAAGAAAAAGAAAAAGAAACATCAATGATAAGAGGATCATTGATTGGTGGCCTTCTGCATGCCCCACACTGGGATGGAGCCTGCAACCCAGTCTTGTGCCCTATGACCTCCTGGTTCATAGGTCGACACTCAACTACTGAGCCATGCCCTCTGGGCAGTAAGAGGAAGCTTTTGACTGAGGGCTGCCCCAGGCCAGAGCATCCTGGCTCTTGGGGACTCCATCCTGACAGGGCCTGTGGGTGGCTTCTGCTCACCACTCAACCCCAACGCCTTCCTGTGCCTAGGCCGCTCCTCCCCCACCGTCTAGGGGACAGAGGAGCTCAGCTGGCCTCTCGCCACTTGGACTTGATGGCTGCTGAAATCCCCTCGGCTTCAGGAATGCAGGGGGGGAAAGAGGGTGAGGCTGGGAGACAGGGAGGTGGGAGAACGGCACCCCAGGTGTGTTCTGCTCTGCCCCTCTCTGGAGCAGTGAGCCCTCAGCAGGGTGAGGTCTGGAGGAAGGAGACAGTGCTGCCACCTGTGGCTGGAAAGGGTTTGATTGAGCAGCTGATTCCAAAGCAGCGGGCTGATGAGCCTGAGTAACAGCTCAGGCTCATGTGGTATGAAGTATTATCAACATGGAGAGCCCTCCTCAGTCCCACAGCCCTGGTCCCTTCTGAGTGGGAGAGGCCTTTCTGACAACAGATCCCCCTACCTCCCCACACTCAGCCACACCGAGGCAGGAATGGCTTTCCTGGGCGAGGTGCTCTCCCTTCTGGAGCCCCGGGAGCTTTTCCAGGCAATCGGAACCATGTTATCCCTCCTCCAGATCTTAAGCAAGACCTCCAAGCCGGCTGGTCTGGCTCCTGCCTGCCTCTCAGCCTCATTGAACACTCGTGACCTTTACACCTAGTCATTACATGGATGCGACACATAGATTATCGAATGCCTGTCTTGTGCCGGGTATTGTTGTAGGGGCATTGAGGATACTCATGTGAAATAAAGTTCCTGCCCTCATAGCACCTACATTCTATTAGGAGAAGGCAGGTACAATTTATAGCAAGTTAGCCGGCAGTAAGAATTAAGGGGAAAAGCAAAATAGGGGATCTTGCTTTATGAGGCTGATCCAGAAAAGCCTTGCTGATAATGTGCCATGTGAGCAAATGCCTAAAAGAAGAGAAAAGGCAAGGCAGATGTCTGGGGAGGGGCATGTCAGGTAGAGAGATCAGCAAGTGCAAAGGTCCTGAGGTGGGGACATGCTTTCCATGCTTAAGAACTACAGGGAGGCCCTAGCCGGCTTGGCTCAGTGGATAGAGCGTCAGCCTGCGGACTGAAGGGTCCCTGGTTCGATTCTGGCCAAGGGCACATGCCTGGGTTGCAGGCTCGATCCCCAGTGGGGGACATGCAGGAGGCAGCCAATCAATGATTCTCTCTCATCACTGATGTTTCTATCTCTCCTTCTCCCTTCCTCTCTGAAAGCAATAAAGAAATATATTAAAAAAAAAAAAAAAGAACTACAGGGAGTTCTGGTTGGTGTGGCTTGGTGATGGAGTATCAACCTATGAACCAAGAGGTCACGGTTCAATTCCCGGTCAGGGCCCATGCCCAGGTTGCAGGCTCGATCTCCACCAGGCAGCCGATCAATGATTCTCTCTCATTGCTGTTTCTATCTTTCTCCCTCTCCCTTCCTCTCTGACATCAATAAAACAATAAATACATAATAAAATAAAACTTAAAAAAAGATACCCCAACCCCCCAAATAATCCTTTGTTGTTGTTGTTAATAGGTCCCTTGTCCCACCCTTCTCCCTATTAACACCTTCTGTTTTGTATAACCCCTTGCAGCGCCCTTCTAGCTGCTAGACGGTATGCTGCCTGATTCGTGAATCACATACTAAAGCCAATTAGATCTTCACATCGACTTGGTGTTATTCTGTTTTTAACACCTCCCAGCAGAGGGTGTTTGTACCTGCTGCCCCTTTTGAAATGCTCTGCTCCAAAGCCTCACCCTTTACTCAGCTCAATCACCTTAATGCGCATTGTTCCCATCATCTATTGCTGCATAGTAACCTGCCGCAAAATGCAGTGCAAACAACAGCCATTTTGTTAAGGTCAGGAATTCGGACAGAGCACCGTGGGGTGAGTGGTCTCGAATCCACATGTCTGGGGCCCTAGTCTGGAGGACTGGAGTAGCTGGGCGTGACTTGGAGGGCTGAGGACGGGAATCATCTGGAGACGTATTAACTCGGGTGGCCAGAAAAGGGGCTCTGTAATAAAGCTGACAAGTCGAGTGAGCGAAACTAACCACAGGGAGTTCTGATCCTAAATTCCTAACTGCTCAGGCCAAGGTGGGTAGGCACGCCTTCCTCATACCACTTCTTTAGTAGGTTTGTCCTTGCCTTAAGCAAGCCCTGCCATTGTTCTTGTGCATCTAGGCTAACACACCTTTGACAGGCAAAGCAATCTTCTTCTTCAGACCCTGCAGCAATGCTGGATGTCCTTACAGAGACCCTCGCGAGTTTAGTGCCGGGACTGGGATGGGCTCAGCTGGGACGGTGGACGAGAGTGCCTTACAGTGGCACCAAGGTAACCCGACTTCTCACCGGGAACGAAGCAGAAGCGCGAGGCCTTTAAGAATCTAACCTCTGAAGACTCTGGACTCTGGTGGCTGAAGCGGGCACAGGCCACCCAGGTTCAAGGGCAGGAACGTAGGTTCTGCTTCTCTATGGGAGGACGTGTGTCTTCTAAGTCAGACTCCTTCATGACCTATTTTTGCTTTTTCAATATTCGGGTCTGTTTGTACGTACTCGCTATGGTGACAACTTGAGTCAAGGCTTGCAAACTCAAATAAATGAGGACCGCAGCCAGGCCAGGAAATGAAGCTGCCCGGGTGTCGGAGATAAGAGGGCGAGCGAGCCAGAGATCGCTCCCGCTCTCCGAAGTGGGCAGCCACCGCTTGGCACCGGCTCGTTGTTGTCCGGAGGGGAAGCCTGCCCAGGGCTGCCAGAGCTCCCCATTGTTCAGGAACGGCCAGACCCACCAGACCCGGAGCGGAGGGTGTTTGTGAACAAATGCCCCGTATTAAAGAGGCTCTGCGGGCCACTGCCTCGCGCGCGGTGGGGTCCGTCAGTCAGGAATTGTGGGGGAAATGAAAACGCTCCCCGAGGTCCTCTCTCACTCACGGTCATTGAGGAATTCGGGTGGGGAGCTCCCACACCTGGGCTGGGGGCGGTAGGATCACGGGGGAACACGAGGAACGCAGACTCCTACAGCGGCCTGGCGTGTAGCACGACCCACACAGCAGCCCACAGGGCAGGTCCCTCGGCCCCTCCTTTGCTTTATTTTTCTTCTAAAAGCTGAGGTGACCTGAGATATGTAACTGACTGGCTCTCCCACGCACCAGGTGAGTCTCCTTTGATTTGTTTGCTTTGTACCAGCGCCTGCGACTGCAGGTGCTCAGTGGATCCTTCCCGAAGGAAGCGCACATGGGGCTGCAGGTAAGGTTCAGGAGGCAGACACCTTGTGCTAGGCCAGTGGTCGGTAAACTCCTTCGTCAGCAGGGCCAAATATCAACAGGACAACGATGAAAATTTCTCTGGAGAGCCACATTTTTTAAACTTAAACTTCTTCTAACGCCTCTTCTTCAAAATAGACTCTCCCAGGCCGTGGTATTTTGTGGAAGAGCCACACCCAAAGAGCCTCGTGTGGTTCTCAAGCCACAGTTTGCCGACCACGGTGCTAGGTGCCTGGTAAGTAAGTTGGGATGAAAACCACACAAACTGGTGCAGAAGCACGAGCACAGTTGGCCCTTTGGCATAAAAGTCCTTCCTCGACATGCTCCAGAGCCATGCTTTTGAAAACGCGCCTGCAATTTCAAAGTGCATTTCTCAAAATCAGCTCCCATCCACCATATCACGGGAAATAAGGGGATTAAGGGCTTTGGGTAATCCTTGGGAGACATGACAAGCTTCATGATTCCTGCCTAGTTCAGGCAAAATGGGGCATATTCAAATACGTGATTTAAAGGCAGGACCTTGGGATGGGGGAGTGAGGAGTGAGGTTCTGGAGCCCGGGCCAGGGTGGGGAAGAGAGGCCTGGAGTTTCACAGCAGCCGAGACTGTTCTCTGTTCTCGTTTTAAAGACATCTGCAAGTGTCACCCTTCTCCGGGGCGGAGCTCACCTGGCTCTGCTGCAGGGAAGTCAGAAGTTTTATAGGGAAACAGGAGTATGGGGTGCGGTGCCAGTAAGCGCAGACTCAGCACACCAAGGCACTCTCCGGACGATGGCTTCAATATACAGGCGCTCAGAGGTGACCAGCCAGCCTCGCACACTGCCCACTGATGTCAGAGGGGCCGGGGACCCAGAGGTGGCAGCCTGTTGTGACACCATTGCCATCTGCCTGCTGGGGAAAGATCTGGGGAGAGAAAGCAAGCCCCACGCAGAGAAATGCACATCCAGGCTTTTTTTCCTGTGGAACTGGGTTTCCACTCCAGAATTCCCTGATCCCCAAACCCCTCCTCTCTCCATGGGTTTTGCCGATTAACCTTATCTTTTTGTGTCACCAGTTGGTATTTCTAGTAAATGTCACTCATTTCTCAGACAGCAAGACGTCAGGACAGCTTCGGGGGTGTCCCCTCAAGCCACACACACATCTTTCCGACCTGCTTGCCACCCCCGGCAGAGTTCCAGCAGCAGCTCTGGACTGTGGCCCCTGGTCTGGGTGCCGTCTATGAAGAGGGACCATGGTGGCCCAGCCAGTGTGGCTCAGTGGTGGAGCATCGACCTATGAACTGGGAGGTCAGAGTTTCAATTCCCCGTCAGGGCACATGCCTGGGGGGTTTCGGGCACGATCCCCAGTGGGGGGCCGTGCAGGGAACAGCTGATCAATGATTCTCATCACTGATGTTTCTATTTCTCTCCCTTCCTCTCTGAAATCAATAAAAATATATTTAAAAATAATAATAAAAAAGAGGAACCATGGTGTCAGCTGGCCACCTGGCTACGTGCACCTTTAACAGTGCTTGGCACACAGTGGACGCTCAAGAAGTGGGTGTTTGGGCGTGTTAACCATTATGTAGCACCTTCTGAGTGCCGGGTACAGTGCTGAATTCTTTGCGAACACGATCTCTTTAGACAGCCCTGAGAGGCAGCAGAATTTTCCTCCTTACAAAGAAGGAAATTACAGTTTGGGGAGCACTGTGGACTTCCCCCACTCACAGACCTTGTTAGGGGTGGAGTTAGGATTTGAATGAACTCACTGTGCCTCCACAGCAACTCCTGTGGCATAAAACCCTTGGGGGTGGGGGGGGGCAGTGAATGTGTACGTGCGTGGGGTGGGGTGATATTTACGTTGCGGTGTCCAGTGCTGAGGGCGTCCAGATCAAGGCAGGCATCCTTGGATCTGGGTGTGAGAGTGGGACTCAGGAGGGAGGGGCTGGAGAAGCTGTGGGGAGGAGTGAGGGCGAGGAAACAGGTCGGGGCAGTGGGCGGTGCACACTGCAGGTGAGGTGACCCGGGCAGGCCGGTGACAAGCTCAGCGGGGCCTCTCCAGTGGGGACAGGAGAGGGTTGAGGGTGGGGCCCTGCGCCGAGGTCACGGCTGGGCCTGCCAGCGCTCGGCCTGACCCGAGTGGCGGTTGTTGTTTTTAGATGGATCAGTCAGACTTGCCCCAGCAGCTTCCTGCTTTCTTAAGGCCTTCCCTTCCTTGTTCCTAAGTCACTGGGCTAAGGAAATATAGAGAGAGCCCCATGAGGTCCCAGCACACAGTGATGTGAGAGAGGAGAAAGGCATAACCCATTCATTCCATCATCCAACATTTATTGAGCATCTACTCTGTGCTAGGCACCAACCCAGGTGTTTGGGGTACAGAGTGAACACAGAGGGACTCCACCTCAGGTTGCTTCTCCTGGGGCCTGGGCGGCAGTGCCTAACAGGAGAAATAAGTAAACAAGATAACAAAAGTCCGAGAAATGAAGACAAAGGCGCCCGGCCAGGGTGGCTCAATGGTTTACCAGCAGCCCCTGAACCAGGAGGTCATGGTTCAATTCCTGGTCAGGAGTTAGGACACATGCTCTCCAGTAGGGGCAGGCAGGAGACAGCCAATCAATGATTCTCTGTCATCATTGATGTTTCTATCTCTCCTTCTCCTTTCCTCTCTCTGAAATCAATAAAAACATATTCAAATAAATGTACTGTATTTTCCGGCATATAAGAGAACTGGGTATATAAGATGACCCCCAACTTTTCCAGTTAAAATTCAGAGTTTAGGAAATACCCGCCCTATAAGACGACCCCTGACTTTTGAGAAGATTTTCCTGGGTTAAAAAGTCGTCTTATACGTCGGAAAACATGTAGTTTTTTGTTTGTTTGTTTGTTTTTTTCGTTGTTTTTTTTTTTTTTTTTTA
>PVJN01037475.1:0-20895 GCA_004026805.1 Lasiurus borealis | reverse complement strand
ACAGCTCAGCTTAAAATCATATCCCCCAGTTACATCCTGTTATTGCAGTCTCAGGGTTGAGAACAGAGTGAAAACTCCCAGGGTGCCGTGACCCAGGTGCAGGCTGATAATCTTGTGTAACAAGACAGCCTGTAGCAAAATTGCAACAGGAGACATGGTCCCGATGTCTCCAGAAACTAACCCAGAGATAACCACCAGCAGCATTCTGTTATCGTAACCCCATGGTAACTAGAAATAATGCAGAATGCCGTTAATCTTATGTAAAGGTCACCGGGTTCTCAGGAAAAACCACTAATGTACTGATCTGGTAGAAGTCTTTGTTTCCAGACTACTATAAAAATACCCTGTAACTTGGTTCGGGGCTCTCAGCCTCTGCTCTGCTTTCAGAGTATGTTGTGAGCCCCAGCATGCTGGTGAATAAACCCTTTGCTGTTTGCATGAGAACGTCTCTTGGAGGCTTCCTATGAGCGCCGATCGTTTCGACCCTAAGAACTTCAACATAATAAAAGCCATATTGATAAACCCACAGCTAATTTCATACTCAATGGGTAAAAACTAAAACCATTTCCCCTAAGAACAGGAACAAGACAGGTTTGTCCACTGTCACCACTTCTGTTCCTCATTGGGATTTATTAGCCATTGCAATTAGACAACAAGAAGAAATAAAATGCATCCAAATTGGAAAAGAAAAAATGAAGCTCTCCTTATTTGCAGATGATATAATACTGTACTTAAAAAACCCAAAAGACTCCATCAAAAAACTAATACTCTTAATAAATGAGTTCGACAATGAAGCAGGATACAAAATTAATGCCAAGAAATTTATGGCATTTTTATACCAATAGTGAGCTTACAGAAAGAGAGACTAAAAAAGCAGTCCCATTTACCATCACACCAAAAAAACTAAGATACTTAAGAATAAACTTAACTAAGGAGGTAAGATACCTATATTTGGTAAACTACAGGACACTGAAAAAAGAGATAGAGGAAGATGTAAACAGATGTAAGAACATACCATGATCATGGATTGAGAGAATAAACATCATTAAAATGTCCATACTACCCAAAGCAATCTATAGATTCAATGTACTCCCCATTAAACTACCAACGGCATATTTTACAGACATAGAAAGAATTATCCAAAATTCATCTGGTATAAAAAAGGACCCCAAATAGCCACAGCAATCCTGAGTAAAAAAAAACAAAGTAGGTGGGATCTCAATACCAGATTTCAAGCTGTACTACAAAGCCACTGTTCTCAGAACAGCCTGGTACTGGCACAAGAACAGACATATAGACCAATGGAATACAATAGATATCGACCCAAACTACTATGCTCAATGAATATTTGACAAAGGAAGCATGAATATACAATGCAGTCAAGACAGTCTTTCCATAAATGGTGTTGGGAAAATTGGACAGATACATGCAAAAAAATGAAACAAGATCACCAACTTACACCATATAAAAAAAAGGAACTCAAAATGAATACAGGACTTAAACATAAGACAGCAAACCATAAAAATACTAGAGGAATCTTCAGGCAGAGAAATCTCAGACATATGCTGAAGCAATTTCTTTACTGATACATCTCCTAGGGCAATGGAAGCTAAAGAGAAAATAAACAAATGGGACTACATCAAAATAAAAAGTTTTTGCACAGCAAAAGAAACCATCAACAAAACAACAATAAAGCCCACTGTATGGGAGAACATATGTACAAATGTCATCACTGATAAAGGTTTAATCTCCAACATCTACAGGCAATTTATACAACTTAATAAAAGGAAGATAAATGATATAATAAAAAAATGGGCAACAGATCTGAATAGAATCTTTTCGAAAGAAGACAGAAGGAAGGCCAAGAGACATAGAAAAACATGCTCAAAGTCACTAATTATCCAAGAGGTGCAAATCAAAACGACAATGTGGTTTTGAATAGCAAACATCAACATTTCAATAAAGGACAAGTGCTGGAGAGGATGTGGAGAAAAAGGAACCCTTGTGCACTGCTGGTGGGAATGCAGACTGGTGCAGCCACTGTGGAGAACAATATGGAATTTTCTCAGAAAAATAAAAATGGAGCTCCCATTTGACCCAGGAATCCCACTTCTAGCTTATATCCCAAGAAACTAGAAACACTAATCAGAAAGGATATATGCACCCCTATGTTCATAGCAGCACAATTCACCATAGCTAAGATTGGAAACAGCCTAAGTGCCCATCAGCAGATGAGTGGATTAGAAAACTGTGGTACATCTACACTATGGAATAATACACTGCTATAAAAAAAGAAGGAATTCTTACTATTTGAAGCAGCATGGATGGACCTGGAGAGCATTATGTTAAGTGAAATAAGCCAGACGATGAAAGAAAAATACCATATGATCTCACTCATTTATGGAAAATAAAGAACATTTTAATCTGGTGAATAAAAAGGTAAGATACAGTGGCAGTAAAGCACTCAACAGAACAGACTGTCAAATTACAATGGGAAGGCTGGGGATTGTTGGGTAGGGAGGGAAATAGATCAACCAAAGGACTTGTATGCTTGCATATAAGCATACCAATGGACACAAGACACTGGGGGGAGGTATGGAATGAGGGCATGGGACAAAGGTTAAAGGAGGCTGGGGGAAGGTCAATGGGGAAAAAAGGAGATATATGTACTAATATATATATGTGTGTGTGTGTGTGTGTGTGTGTGTGTGTGTGTGTGTGTGTTTAATATATGTACATATTTTTAAAAAAATAAAAAATTAATTAATTAACAGCAACAACAAAAGAAAATACACCTGAGTGGTGAGACAAAGGACAAGAGGTTGAGGCAGAAGGGACCCGAACCTGGGCAGTCAGGGCAGGGAGACCTGTGGACAGGAAAGAGATGGTCTGTGCCAATCTGAGAATGAACAACTGAGGCAAAGGGGAGAACAAATGCACACTCTCAGCCCATGCAGCACAGAAGCCTGCAGAGACCTCCTGATCACAGCTTCAGATATTGAGGCCCATAGATGTTCTGTGATGTTTCCCAAATTATGAACACAGCCCAAATTCCAGTAAAGCCATGTGATGCCAATCCCTGCTCCTGACCACTCCCATGCTCTCTTTCTTTTGTCACAGTGAAAATGCTAAGTCTCTACCTTTTTCTGAGGCTTCTTCCAACGTCCCTAGAGACATTTGCTCTGAAAGTTGAACTTTACTTCCCTTATTCAATCTCTTCCTTTCCTAGTGTTCCTTCTCTTTTCTTACTAATATCCTCAATTTTCCTTCCCCATAAAAAAATAACCCACATACACTGTTTTACAGCATTTAGTACTATTTACTACTATGTCCTTTGATGACGTTATTGGGTTTATTTACTTTTTTCTTTTTTTTTTTTTTTAGCAATATTAGCTTAACATTTTCTGCCTGGCCCACACATGTCAGTGTCTCATGGTCTCGATCCTCTTCTCTTCTCGCATACTCCCCCTGCAGTGTTTCACCCACTGCTGTTTCTTCAACCACTACCTATAGGTTGATGAGTTCCAAATGCTTCTAAATCTAAGTCTCATGCTCCAGAGCCATTTGTTCAACTCTAGTAACATCTATCTATTTGGAAGTAGAACTAAATATCTCAAAGGGTACTTGCCTTCTCACTAAAATCTAGTCTTTTCTGAATATTCTAACACATTAAAAGACTAATTCATCCTTGACTTCTTCCTCTTCTTTGGGTAATTGCATTGATGTTATTACTAAGCCCTATGGATATCTCTTAAGCCCACCCTTTCTGTCCACCTCCACAAAAAGAAGGAATTCTTACCATTTGCAGCAGCATGGATGGACCTGGAGAGCATTACCTTAAGTGAAATAAGCCAGGCAAAAGTCCACTGCAAGAGCCTGTGAAAACTTTTGCAAATGTCCGCATTTGGGTAGTTTGGGCCCATTTCAGCAATTTTCCAGAAGGGCAGATTATAATGGTTAGGTGATTGTTTTTCAAAAGTCTGTCCTTTTATATTATTTATGCCTTTATGTCTTTTATGCAGTAAGGGTGCTTTGGGTGGACCAAGCATAGGCAATTCAGCCAGAAGGCCTTACGTATTCTTTGGGCCTTTGGAACAGTGGAGACATACCCAAAGCTCAGGTTCTGATTCTGATTCTCCTTTTTTTCAATAATGAGAAAAACTATTTCCTCAGCAAGCTAGAACCTTTTCTGTACTTTAGGATCCTGAGCGAAATAAAGGATGGAATAAATTTGGGAAGGATAAGTTCAGTCTGATCACTTGTAGCATAAAAACGAAAAAAATGGGTGAATGTCAGGCAAGGAATTTGGGGCTGCAGAATCAAAGGGGACAGAGGAAACTGAGATGCTCTGGTAAAAACCAAAGAGCCTCTGAGGCAGCAACCCTGTGCATGTCCTGGTATGCTAACGTAACCTGTGATGTGGAGACCCATTCTAGAAAGACGGGTCCAGGATTTTCCAGGGAAAGTGTGCATGTTTATAGAAAGGGTGGCTCAACTGACTTGTGCTTATTACTCCAACCTGCCTCTGTGACCTGAGCCGCTCAATCCACATTGGAGAAATGAAGAGAGCTTGCTGAGGCAGGGAGGGGTATTGTAAACCACAGGAGTTTGGAGCCAGACAGAATGTGGTCCCTCTCCCAATTCTGGCACATAAATTCTATGCGTCTATGTTCATAGCACAGTGTCTTAAAGTGTTTCTTCCTCCAAATCACGCTAATGCATCCAGAACTCTCTTTCTAAAACATAGATTGATCAAGTTGCTAATCTTCTTTAAACACTTTCTGACTCTTCCTTAGCAGAGTGAAATTCAAACTCCTTAGGGTGGCACATGTTTCTCTAAAGGTAGATCCAGCTGCTCTGTCCAGCTTCACTCACCTTCGGCCATCTCCCCTAAATACCCTTCAATTTCACCTACTCACCAAATTCTAGTGGGTCCAAAAACGACCATTTGTAGTAAGTTTTTATAATCTGCTCTCCATCTTCCAAGACTCCTTTTTCTAGCAGGGAAATGACAATTCATCCCCTATAGTTCAACTCAAATGACATACCCTCTATGAAGACTTCCTTTGCCACTGGCATTATTTGTCAAACTCTGTTCCCTCCTTTTCAGTTAATGTTTACTTTGTGGCTGAATCTTTTGGAGAAATGATTACTTTTTATTATTATTTGCTAGTTTGTTTACTTCACCTGCTAGAATTAGCTCTTTGTAGAAAGGAGCAAAATACTGAATTATTAATTTTTGTTTCTCCAGAATCTAACAGGACTTGGTTTGTGAGAGGGTTTATAAGCCAAGTGAATAAATGGCAAACAGGAAAGTATGAATTCAAATGTAAGAAATGACTGAACAATAATGACCCAAAATAGAAAACCGCTACATTATTTGCTTCGGTTGCCTACACACATCTACTTTCTTGATAACTCTGCCTTGCAGTCACACTCATCATTTTCAGGAACGTTAGTTAGGAAAGTGTTCAGATGTAATCATTACTAAATAACCAATAACCATACATATTTACTAACTCCTGAAAAAGTCAACTGATGCTTGGTTGTTGCCAAAGTACTTCTGTCTAAACTAAAACTTTTAGTTTTAAAAATATATATTAGGCAGTAAAGCCTGTTATGTCCAGAAAATACAACTATGCTATTATTATTAGTTCATTACCCATCTTAAGTAGCCAATTTCAATATAAAAAAGAATTAATGAATTATCTCTCAATTATTAAGGAGTGCCTAGAAGTACAAGATAGTTTTTCATAGTAGGAAGTATTCTTATGAAGGCTTTGTTTTCTTTTCACTCGGTAAATCCAGAGATTAAGACATAGACTCAATTATCTGCAGGGCACTGGCGATAATTTTAATAGGCACAAAAGACCCAGCTCACTTCACAGATCTTAGCGAAGGACGATGATACCTGCCACTGACAGGACGTGTTAGTGGCAGAGACCATCTGGCACATTAAAAGAAAACAACCCACCCACTTACCCACAAAACCTGCTTCATCACCCTGTTAACATTTTAAATGGGATTGCTTGCTGATTTGATACAGTCACGCATGTAACTGAATTCTCATTTCCATGACTTGAATGGTATTCTCATAACACACAGTAAAAGGAAAGACACGAGAGTTTTATTTGGCAAGGGGCACACAAGAGGCAATAAAGCTTCGGGAGGAAGAGCACTGGGCTCCAAAGGTACAGAGATGTGGGCTCAAGTCTTGGCTGAGCCACCTATTAGCTGTCTGACTCTGGGAAAGCTGCCTAACTTCTCTAAATCTCAATCTCCTCATTTATAAACTGGGACTAAAAATGAACATATGCCAGGGTTGAGGATTATTACATAATTCATGTAAGTGTTAGCACAAGACCAGGCAGAGAGTGAAGGCTAAATGCTAGGTGGTAGTGGTTAAAGCCTTCATCCTTAACATTAAATCATTGTTGGAACCTCAAACTAGATGATTTTTAACACCTTCAAAGATTTTATTACTAATCTTCATTCCATACTACCCTTCTTGTTGTTGATGTCATAGATCACTCCATCCATGTAAATGCCACCATCTTCCATCTGCGTTCAAGCCAGAAAAGTGTAAAGCATGTGGCTTCCTCCCTTCCCCCCAGTCTCCTGTCTGATCTGCTGGGAAATTCTATCGATTCTACAGAAATAGTTCCTTGTTATTGCAATCTCCATTGTGTAATACACCATGACTCTTCCCTACGCATCTACAATTAACTTCCTGATGGCTTGTCTGAACCTCTCCAGTCTATTCTTTTCAACACAGAAAGCGGCCTTCAATGGCTTTCCCTTAATTCACATAAAATTGAATTCAAACTCTTACAACCTGACACCCCAGGTTAAGGTGCTGTCAGGCTTTGGCAATATAAAGTTCCTAGTGTTCCCTGTATGATTAATAAGTCCTTAGTGGGAGATTCTTTGAAGCTATATAAATATCCTGTTTCACATTATATTTTCACCCACTAATTTTGTCATTCATTGATACTTAACTGCAGCAACTATTGCTTTACATCTTACCAATTAGCAATTTCCTAAAGTCTATCATTCCTGCTAGATTTATTAAGTGGAATTCTGTTGTAAGGAAGAATTGTCCCCTATTTATTTATATACTCCATTATTCATTTGTATCAGTAGGGACTCACAAGTATTTCTTTTACTTTATTTATCATAATCTTTTATGATAATTTTATTTTTGCTTATAATATCCCAGATGTGGCTATTGAGAACTAGTTTAAGTTGGCTGTAAATCTGGGTTCTAAACCTGGGTAAGTATCAGATGGACTGTGAATTTCTGAAATGGATGCATACTCATCTCAGTGTTTTGGAGCTAACAGTCCATAATAGGACAACAAGTGAGTCTCAGGGAGGAGAGGAAGGGAGTCAGTCTATCATACTGAAAGCTTTCTGCCTGTCCTACAGGGGAAACCTGAAATTGCCTATTGGAGAGGGATGGGGGTTGTACACTGTGTTATTCAGCACCACTGACATTTTAAAGAAGATAATTCATAATTCTGTGTTGTGTAGAGCTATCTTTAAGTTGTAAGATGTTTAGCAGTACCCCTGACTTCTCCCACAGTAACACCTCCTCCTAGTTGTGAAAACCAAAAATATCTCCAAACACTGCCAAATGTTCTGGAGAGGGTTGGGGGAAGTTTGGGGGTGCAGGGACTGGGACAAGATGCCCTCAGTTGATAATCACTGATTTGCAATCAGTAAAATCTCTCTGCCTACACACGTAAGCCATGTGCAATTCAGCTCTCATCAATAAGAAGACCATTTAATTCTCTATCAGTCTGCTCACCATGTCCATCTTTTAGTTGGTTATGAACTTGGGGAGAGAAGGGAAAGAGCATTCTTATCTCCTCAAAACTCTTACCAACATGAATTAATTTAATGCAATGAAATAATGTTTTAAAAAATCACTGTCTTGTATTCAGTTCCATTCTTTGATGCTCTATTAAGTTTAGAATAATTTCTGTGTTGTGTGTTTTTGTTTTGTTTTTTTTTGAGGCAGAGACTCAACTCATTATCTAACCTTTCTAAGGAATTTAAAAAATGAAAGTTCTTTTGGTAATTATAAAAACTAAAATGAAACATTTTATTTATTCTCCGACACCTAAATGAACTGTCTGATATACTATATCCACTTCTACTTTCTTGTCAACAGATTCTACCTAGAAAACCTTTACATATTTATTCCCCTTCAAAAAAACAATAACAACAAAGCAAAATAAAGAAACAACAGGAAAACAAATCCCTAAAGACCCAGCTTATCTCCATATTTTCTGAAATTAAATGATCAATGAGCATCTTGTTAAAACTTTACATTTTATAAACATACAAACTAAATCCCAGGAAAGAACATGATTTGTCTAAAGTCACAGAACTAACCATTGAACAGAGCTCAAACCCAAGCCTCTGCTTCCTAAGTCCCAGCTATATTCTCAGCGCTTTACAACTTGGATGATCACTGTCATAGCTCCTTTCCCTAAAGTCTTATAGAATTTATAATGTAGCACCTGTCTTTTTATTGCTCAAACTTTAAAATTTCTCTTACATTTTTTTTCTCCTCAACTAAATGGTAAGTTCTGTGAGAAAAAAGGACCATATCGAATATTTGCTGCATTACTCCAAGTGCTTTCTGTAGTCTGAGCACCAGTCAGAGGCCTAACGAGTCCCTCATAATTGACTGTCTTGCTAATGGTAGGAGAAAGCAGCCAAGGGGTATAATGACCAATGTAACTGGGAACAGCATCTCTACAGACACTTTTATTTTTTATTTTTTAAATATTATCTCTCTTTTTAAAATATATTTTGATTTTTTTTACAGCGAGGAAAGGAGAGGGATAAAGAGTTAGAAACATCGATGAGAGAGAAACATAGATCAGCTGCCTCCTGCACTCCTTCTACCGGGGATGTGCCCGCAACTAAGGTATGTGCCCTTGACCGGAATCAAATCTGGGACCTTTCAGTCTGCAGGCTGATGCGCTGTCCACTGAGCCAAACCGGTTTTGGCTCTACAGACACTTTTAAATATTAGGTAATACAGAAATCTAAAACATGATTGTGTACTTACACGTGTGCAAACAGCATGTATAAAGCACGCGACTTACATCTACTCATTCCATTCTCCCAACATCCCTAGTAAGCCCTATCCTTTTTTCTCATTGCCCCGATGGAAGCCTAAAGCAGGCGCAGAGAAGCTAATCCATATACTCAAAGTTATGCAACTAGAATCCTATAAACAGTTAACAGCCAATAGTTGAGGGCATTCATTTAATTTGCAGTGGTGAAGCTCTATACACATCTATTAACAAGGCCAGTCATTTGTTATTTTGTGTGTGTGATAATTGGTCTTTATGATAGGAGTTAGTACCAATGAACAAATAAAAAAGTGTTTGAACTTCTAGACTCATTTTCTGTTTCAAAGAGACATGGTATATATGTAATTTTATAAACTGACATCTCCAACAAAAATATATTTAACATATAGGCTTAAACAATAGAATAAATAACATCATGATTAGTAAAATTAATACTTTTCTCCCCCAGTAGAATTGTTTGAAATTTAATCTTAAGCATGAAAAAAAGAAGGTAACAACATAGATGCCCAAAGAAATCACATTTATAGTCAAAAGCCAAAAGAGAGAAAACAACTGGCTTAGGTAATATATTTGATAGATCAATATAATATGCATCTCATAATTCTAAAGGATAAAATATGTAAAATAGATTGCACTATTTCAATGATCTCTTAGAAGTGATTTACATATTATTTCTCCTTAATTTTTCACTGTCAATTCACAAGGGGGAAAAAAACACTTGTTTGAGAATGTTGACTAGATTTCTTCTGGATGTGATTAAGGCTCATAAAGAAGGAATAAAGAACAAATTTAAAGAGCCCTTTATGAATGCATTACAGCAGCACTGTGCCAAGAGTTGACTGTGCTTTAAAAAATATATTGCTTTTATAATATAATACTGAAAAATACCACTCTACCAATAAGCATCCCACCAGAGTTATCAGGCCTAAGTCATTCTTGATCATTCCAGTATACAAAACCATGCTAAAAGAACATTTTATCCCTCGTGGACCACTTCAAGGCAGGCAGACTAACCCTGAGTTTTGATTGTTCCCAAAACAAAATGAGAAACATAATTCATGTCACAGTTTCACTGGATTATGACTTCTTAAATGTATCATTTCCCCTTGATGACAATAGAAAACTAGTTGACCCACCAAAAGAAATGTGTGCTTCATGTTTCCTTCATTTTTTCACCATTGTATGTTAACTATATGAGTTACGGTTTGCATTTAATGCAGTATGGACACATTTTGGGTGTGAGACACAGTCATGGAAGGGCTCACGTCAATTTTCAGAAGTCACTAACAAGACAGACATGAATTACAATATTAAAAAAAACAAAACTCATAAAGGAGTCATTACTCACAATGTTCATCAGGGTGAGGAGGTAGTTTTGGACATGTTCTTTGCCATGGAAACGGACCACGGAGTCATCCACTCCTAGCAGCACTTCAATGTTGTAATCGTTGTCTCCTGCATGTCTGCGACGCCTAATTGTTTGGTTCAGCTGCCGGTCAACCTGGTGGTAAACGGTACCTAGATCTTCAAGGCCTTCCAGCACTGACTCTATAAAGATATAAGGAAGAAAAAAAAAAAAGCTCAGGCATTTCCGTTTCCCCAGGAGGTCTTCCAATCATGTCTTACAAGAAGTAAGACTCTTCTAGGGGGCCTATGGTCATAATTCATAATCACGGAGACACTGGTTTTCAGTTAACTCTGTAAGTAATATGCATAGCCATGTGTTCAGACAGACCGCCTGTAAGTTCAACACTGAAGGTAAAGTGATACTGTTGTACAGAAAGCAGTGTTGCCAAGCGGGCCTAAATGTTCCATGAGGAAAAGAGCAGTTTCATCTTCCTCTAGCTGCATCCCCAGTACAGAGCAAAGAGAGTGGAGTACAGAACTCTGCTGGTTATACAGTTATTAAATAAATTAAGATTATAAATAAAAAACCACATGCTAATAATTTTACAGAGGTTAATTTAAGTAACTATAATCAGAGAGTGTAGAATTTGTATGTCATACATTTAAATTGCTCCTTTCTACCAGGAGCCTTAACTTAAAAATTCAATTATAGTGTGGCAATACAACTGCATCTAGTGGTATAATTATCGGTCATTATATATTACTTTATTTATTCTGAATATAGTGAATGCTGTGAGGGAAGAAGTGGATATACATTCACTAAACATCCAGTTAACATTATAAATCTACACATTTGTACTGGTCATTACTTGAGTAGATTTAAATAGCAGGTCATTTCAATTGCTAGATACCTGAATCTGTGAGATGCCAAAGTAAGAAAGTAAAAAAAAAAAATTACCTATAGTTAAAGGAAAATAATAGTATAAGCGATTTTTAATTGTATTTTTAGTTGAAGGAATTTAATTGTTTTACTTTCCAAATAGAAATACACACACACAAACACAAAGTCTCACATACATGCAGAGGCATATATACAGGGAAATAAACATACAGATATACATATGTCTGTCTATATACCTATCTATCTCTCTGAAGAAAGTGAATTGAGGCATTCTTAGGTTCTAAATATCTGAATGATATGCCTTCAGATTACCAAATATTTGGTAAATAAAATGTGTTTGGTGGACTGAAAAATAAAATCTATCATTTGAACACTAAAATAAAAAGCTATACAAAATTGCTGGTATAAAACTGAAAGCATATTCATTTCCATTTCAAACATATAAAACCTGGAAAAAATTTTTTTACAGATTGCCTTGATGTGTAAAACAACCACATATCTAAAAACACGTCTGACAGAACCATGTCTGACTCACATTATATATGAAGGTTTATTTAATACTGCAATGGGGCCTGTAAGCTATTTGAATTAGGGTCTGACATTAATGAATAGGCATTTTCCTCTCCACCTCTGTGGTTTTAGAAAAGCTGAAGGGTAAACAAAGATGCCTCTTGGTCAGAAAGATGGATGACCAAATCATAGCCACATGGGATTAGAAATAGTGGAAGTACAGATCCCTCTCGCACCCTTTCCACTTAAAAAAAAAAAAAAGCAAGCAAGAAACACCAGCATTCTCCCCTACAGTAGGTCCATAAGGTCTGAATGTAACTACTCAGATTTGAAAGCTATACTGTAATTCGCTTTGACCGAAGCCCAAATGCTAGATCATTAGCTGGGAATTTTCTCCTCATCAGGGAATCACACTGGCTCCACAACACATAAATAACTCTCACCACCATCCACATCAAATGGAAAGCTTTCCTCAAAAGTTGTTTTTAAGAGTTGTAAACCCTCATTGAAGGCAAGAGGCTACACCTGCAAACAGCTTTACTATTCAACCTCAAGTCTTTTCACTCACTTGAGAATGTGAAGGTTGTGATTGCGTACAAACAGAAAATTCATATGTGAACTCCCAGTTCTAAAAATGGTTCTTTTGGGCAGAACTGTCAGCGACCACATCCAATGGAAATATACCAGCAATGTCATCACATCATTAAGTCTGATGCATGAATGAAGGAGAAAAGGTTCATTCTGCTCAAATACACCTTTGGTTTGGCCTTTCTACCTCTCCTTGAACAGGTAATTTTCTGGAAAGAGAAGAGAATCTCTGTTTCTCTCTCCCACCCTCCCTCGCCCTTTCTCTTTTAATTGCATGGAAGCCTAGGGAGGAAGGAAGAAGTTTTTTTCTGTCAATAACTGCCTTTATTCAATCAAGAATACTTCTGTCCCTGTTTCCCCCGGTGCTGTACAATGTTTCTTTTTATTATTACTAGATGAGCATTGCCAAACATCTCAAAAAACAGGGGAATAACTTCTGACACTTATTATCTATACATATCTCTGTTAATTACAGATAGTAGTCCTGAGTCTACAAAATATCTTCATTCATCATGAATTTTATCAGTATGCTCACTTTATAATATAATGGTAAAACAATTAATAGTATAGGCTTTTAAGCAGACATATCTAGCTTAAAATCCTGGGAGTGTCACATCCTAGCAGTTGCTTTTATTTAAGTCTAGGGGCCTAGTGCATGAATTCATGCACCCTGAAAGAAACTGTGATCCGCGAGGCTGCAGTGGGCACAGTGGCGAGTCTTGGCCCATCCTCTGCACCCCCACCTGGCACCTCCCACCATGGCTCCTGGGTCTCCTGTCTGCTGGTAGCCCCACTCCCACTGCTGCTGCTCCCACACGCTGACGGCAGTGGCCCTGCTCACACCCATTGATGGTGCAGAGTAATTGGGGCTGGCAGCAGGTACAAACAGGGCCCGTGCCATCAGCTGCTGCCCTGATTGCCCCTCAGGAGCAATCAGGGCTGGCACCAACAGTGGGTATGAGCAGTGGCTCCAGTGCTGGCAGCGGGTGTGAGAGGCAGCTGCTGGTGCTTATTGCTCCTGGGTGATTGGGACCAGCAGCTGCCACTCGCACCCACTGACAGCACTGAGTGATTAGGGCTGCCTGGAACCAGGTGCTGGCAGCAGGTGTGATCAGTAGCTCTAGCACCAGCAGTGGGTGCAACCAGGGCCAGTGCCACCAGAGTCTTGCCCCAATGACAGTGACTGGTGCCACGCATTGGTCTGGTGCCTCGCTCACCTGCTCCACCATCCCACTGCAGCTGACACCCACCATGTTCTATGTGTAGCCTCTGATGATTAGTGCACGTCATAGTGACCGGTTGTTTGGTTGTTCCCCCATTCGGTCTATTTGCATATTAGGGTTTTATATATATATAGATGCCTACCTTCTTTGAGCTTCAGTTTCTTCATCTGTAAAACTTTGCAGACTTGCTGTGATGATATGATTAATGATCACACACAAAAAAACTGTGCACACTGCCTAAATGTTAGTGCTTAACAAGTATTATTTACAGCTACTAATACAATAATGATGATGTGATGATGGTTTCCCATTAAGAGAAGACATCATTTTTTGACACTTCCTACATTCTATTTTGTATATCGCAAATCAAATAGTTATTCTTTTAAAACAGAGATGAGGAAAGAAATCTTGAATTAGTGAAAGGATCTTTGAACTGCTGGTAACTTTAGAAAGAATGAGAGTAACAATATCTCCTGCAGTGCACAAAGTAGACACAAGAGAGAAGACAAGACTCTAGAATGTTTACGTTCAATGTTAAATAAGGATTAAAATCAATAAGACAAACTTTGTTAGATTACAAACATTCAAAATTGGAAAGAGTTAGCTTATAGATGGCGCTGATCTTCATCCCACACACACTTATTGAGTACCCACATATATAGGAGACCCCGAGAAGGTAAGCAACTACTCAGAACTTCTCCAAGTGTAAGCCCTGGGGACCACAGAGCTGTTCTGGATTTATAATATTCAGAATATAGTTGAGTTTTATCATGTAGTAACAATTATGTAGGCTTGAGTCACTTTCACAATTGCTAGGTTAAGCAGATCTAATCAGGGTGCTAAAGCATGCCCTTTACTAGAGTTCACACCTCTATAAAGCATCAGCGTTAAAGAGCTGACACACTTTGACAAGTTTCCGTCTAGTTCTCCATGGTCCCTCTCTCCCCGTAGGAAAAGCAACATTAAAGCCACTATCATTCTAATGCTGTCCAACCACTCCCTAGCAAAGGAGACTGAGAGGAACCACAGGGAAGTCAGCATGCAAGTTCAAGAAGTGAAAGATGAGTGACAGTTTGCACTGGGTGCTGCAAACTGTGGATCCTGGTGGCATACTGCTTTGTAAGCACATCAAGGGGACTTGAATAGCAGTGACAGACATAATAACAGAATTATCAGGAAAGCTGAGCATCTTAAAATAAATAAGTCACTGCACTAAGTATAGTGATGCTACACCTCCTCACACTTCATTCCAGAAAGTGATACTCAGGGTACTTTCCAAGCTTTTCAGAAATGCAACCCCACTTCATACTTAGATTGAGTGGTGTGTTTTTTTTTCCAAACTTTTTGGAAAATGAAAGTTTTTGAAACATACCTGAGGAATTAGGCTTAATATTTTGGAAACATTTTTATTGTATCCCTAGCTTCCCAATTGCTATATATGAACTTTCAGAAAAAGAATCATCCTATACAATAAAAGGCTAATACACAAATCAATTTGACTGAACAGGCGAAACGACTGGTTGCTATGATACACACTGACCATCAGGGTGCAGATGCTCAAGCAGGAGCTGCCCCCTAGTGGTCAGTGTGCTCGCACAGGGGGAACCTTGCTCAGCCAGAAGCCAGGCTTAGCCTGGCAAGTGCAGCGGCAATGTCAGGAGCTTCTCCAGCCTCCATAGCAGTCGGATATCCCCAAAGGGCTCCCAGACTGGGAGTGGGTGCAGGCTGGGCTAAGGGATTCCCCCCCCCCCTCAAATGCATGAGAGCTCTGGGCCTCTAGTTTTACTATAAAATCTGTTTTTATTGAAATAAAATATTTTGGGGGACATAGGTAACCAAGTCATAAAAAGTATAGTTATTTTAGTGTTATATAGAATTGTGTTACCTCAGAATTTTGAACTTATCCACAGAAAAAATAGAATATGACTTATTTTGCTGATTATAGACACTGAAGCTTAAGACATTTTCAGAATGGAATATGGCATGTGTCTATACCTAATTATCTTTACATTGCAGGCTTGGGGAAATCATTCTGCACCCCAGAAAAATTTGTATGGTCTGGAAAATTACAGGAGACAAAGATAACATTGGAAAGGTACAAATTTTTATCAAGTTCTCAATCTGATACAAATATATTTGGCGTTAGAATGCAATCTTAACATCTATATATATAAAAGCCTAAGTGACCATTATGACCAGTCAATTGGTTGTTATGACATTCTCTGGCCACAAGGGAGAAGATATTCAATGCAGGAACTGCCCGCTGGTGGTCAGTGCACTCCCACAGCCAACCTCTCATGGCTGGCCAACCTCCTGTGGTCCCTCCCTGTGGCCAGTAACCCCTATTGGCCCTGATCACTGGTCAGGCTGAGGGGCCCCACTCATGCACAAATTCATGCACTGGGCCTCTAATCCTATATAATAAAAGGTTAATGTGAAAATTGCCCCCTTGACCTGGAGTTTCACCAGGGTGGGGGCCGATGAGCCAACTTCCCAAGGCCCCTTCCCCCCAGCGGGCCCAGCTCGATTGGCCCCCACCGGGGCTGGCTGACTGGACCCCACCCATGTACAAATTCATGCACTGGGCCTCTAGTACTGTGATAAAGGTATGAAAGATTTGTCAACCCCATATTCTAGTGTCTCCTTCCTAAGGAACACAATGTCAATTTTATTTATTATGGCAATAAATTGAGCTAGAAGTCATTCCTAGGCTCCCCATGAATGAGGACCACACAAGACTAAGAATAAGCCATTGTGATATGAGCAGAAGTTTAGCTTGTTCTTCGGTGATTTAAATTGCTTGTATGGAGAGCTTCCATGAAGGCTTCCCAAAGGAAGGTGATTTATCTTGGTAGGTTCCCCTCCCCTTTGTCCCTTTACTCAATATTTCTTCCTGCTGCCTGGAAACATGGGCACACTGTCAGGAGTTCTACGAGGTGACACTGGAGTCAAGGCAACTGCTAACTATGGCAGGGCAGCTATAAAGAAGGGCTCTGACCCCACATCGACTGTGGCACTACCATCCCCAGCCTGGATGGACTGCCTCGTGCCAGACTTTGCTCTACATGAGGATAGCACTGCCATTGTGTTTTGGTTTTCTTTTTTTATGTCACCAAATTTTAGTCCTCATAGATATGACAATGAAAATATTTTAACCTTGTTGTCTAGATTAGCACACCTACTACCTTTGGGAATGCAAGTTGGTTTTCATGTGAATAACTGAATGATAAAGCAAGATTCACTTCACCAAAATGTTCCAGAGTAGCTTTCTTTATAGTACATGCACTTCAGAAAACGAGAATCGCACTGTTTTACAGTATCAAAAATACAGAATGAGTTTAGATGTAGAAATTATGTATTATTCATGGACAGAATAGTGGTGAAAGTCAAGTGATTTTCCAACGGTAGGTGCAGATCCTAAAATCAGACCTAAAAATAGGCATAAAAAAATAACTAATGTCATATGGTAACATCAGGGTGCAGCTAACTTACATAATTGTATTGACCTGTTTGTATGATCCAGCATCAGTCAATTTTACACTGATATGTATATTTTTAAATCTATATCATCAACCCCTAAAAATTTATACAGTAACAACATCTCCAAATCTATGGAGCCACTATTCTACTAAGATATAAAATGTCTCAGTGAAAGCAGCTGAATCTTTCACCAAATGGGAAATTCCATAATGATACTTCTAAGAACTATATTCAAGCCAATTTATGATGTCAACTCTGAAGTTTCATTAGGTAACTATTGCTGTTAAAAAAAAAATGGACATTACCATTAAATGAATATTTGTTTCCATGATTTCTTTTCCCCAAAAGTTCTAATTCTAAAATACATGTTGCTTTTGTTTTTACTTAAGGGATAACATAAAGCATTTTTAAAATGGAAAACTTCTTATTTTTAAGTGAAAAATAAAAATGCTATTATGCTTTAGGTTTTCAATCATTAACCAAACAAAACAGTAAAGTCACCTCAAAGTCCAATACATAGAAAATTCTGACTTTTAATAAGAATCTCCTATGTTATAATATTTTTATCTGTGAATAAAGATAGGGCAATTCCTCAGTCAATCAGTTCATCAGCAATAAAATATCAAGTAGCCATTTTTCCCCATCTTTCTATACCCTGCTATTCTTGGTATCTAAGTGTTATCTTCAGATTAGCTTCTTTGATTATTCACAAATGGCTACATCGATTCTAGCAGCGTAGCCAGGTACAACAAATTTTACCTTCACAGGTCTTCCTTAGGAGTAGACAAAAATCTTTCCTAGAAGCCCTCTGGCACATTTAACTACATATTTCAGTGGCCAGAACTGAATCAAATGCCCATGTAAAAATCATTCACAAATAAGAACAGAACCCCACCATGTCTTAGTCCAATCAGAAATCAACTTCTATGACTGAGGCCAGCCTCCCATGAAGCATGTATTTAGGAAAAATGTGGGTTTGTGAATAATCATAAGGTACTAGTTTTAAAAATTAGAGGGAAAACCTTAAAATAAAAGGCAGGGGAGGGGGAAATGGATGTTGTACAGGCAACTCACATCGCTGAATCCTCCATTTCAGATCTCCCTCCTCTTCCCGCCTTTCCGAGTAACAACAGTCTTCCTCTGGTTCCTTTTATTCTATCTTAGTTTGCATTAATACAGTTGGCGTTTAATTTTTGTTTAAGTAATCTGTTGCAGAGAGATCACTTCTGCATTCTTTTGGCCTCTTAATGTTTTTGGAAAGATAGAGTCCTTCATTCGTAGAGTAGTGAACTCTTATTCATTGTTGCTCACTCAGCCCCATCCCAATCTTTCTTTGAATAAATCACTAAAATGTTTGGGTGTGGTCTGAGTTGCCAGATAAAATACAGTATTTTCTGTTAAACTCCAATTTCAGATAAGTAACAACTTGGGGAGGGATGGTAGGTATGTCCCAAACATTCATTGGGGCATACTTAATACTGAAATCTTACTGTTTATCTAAAATTAAAATTTAAATAAAGATCCCATATTTTTAAAAAATATTTTCATTGATTTTATTGATTTTTATTGAGGTAGGGAGAGTAAAAGAGAGAGAGAGAGAAACATCAATGATGAGAGAGAATCACATCCCGCACTGGGGATCAAGCCCACAACCTGGGCATATGCCCTGACCCCAGAAATCTAACAGTGATCTCCTGGTTCATGGGTTGATGCTCAATCATGAGTCACGATGGCTGGGCTGATCCTGTATTTTTATTTTTGAAATCCGGCAACTCTAGATGTGGGGCAATATCATTCTCCAGTCAGCAACATAGTTACGTGGATTCTGGAAGACAGTACAGTTTTTAATTTTCAAATTTTACCACTCTATACAATTACTAGCATTCCAATAAACAGTTCTTTTCCTCTTGATTAAAAATAGTATTCTTTCTTCCATATGGTGTTTGTGAGTGTTACTTAGTTGAAGAGTAGAGGAAGAGGTCCCCTCGCCCAATTTATTAGATTATATTTCAGCAATCTCACACTACTAGAAGTTAAATTGCATAAAGAGAGGTAAGATTCCATTCTACAGCTGTGACTTTCAAAGTTCAAATTATTTCTTTCAGTTGCCACTTTGCTACTTTATTAAGGATAAAATATTTCTTCACCTCAAATTTCCACAGAAATTCTACTTGTGCATACTAAGGTTTTCCTCAAAGGCCTATTGAATGATTTAATATAAATTTAAGTAAGTTGTTACACACAAATTATGAATATTAACAATTCCATGTATTGTTTTCAATAAATATTTAAAGAAGAGGGTTCACTTAACCAGTGACACCATCCTAATCACTGGTAGGGGTAGCAGTGGACACTGGGAGTATAGCTTGACCCAACAGACTAAATTTCCAAAGATAAGAATGATGAAGCAGGGTGACAAAATGAGATAAGCGCAAGATCTTTTCATAGTAAGGTATAGTACAAAACTCCTAACCTACAACATTCAGGTTAAAGTTAATAACATCACTTTTGCATTCAAATAAAATTAACGAGCCAGCCATTCTTAACGTGAATTTCTATTAGCAAGACATATTTGATAAAATAAAACTATTCTTAGTTTAAGGAATAAAGTATGCCAGAGGAAAGACACTGTTAAATTTACATTGCATCCTATGCCTTTAACACTGTCCCCGATAGTACTGATCACCTGGCAGAAAAAAAACAACCTGGGGTTATACTGCCCTAACTGTTTTGACTCAGTTTATAGTTTATTCTGGTCAAGGACACATGCATACGTTGTGGGCTCGATTCCCAGGGGGGGGGGGGTGCAAGAGGAAGCCAATCTATGATTCTCTCTCATCATTGTTTCTATCTCTCTTCCTCTCCTTTCTTCTCTGAAAATCAATAAAAAATATTTTTTTAAAAAAAATTGGGGGTATTTTTACATCTATTTCTTTTAAAAATGTGGGATACATAAAGTTTTAATAGCTGTTTTGGTATTTTATAATTCTAATTCAATCAGTTCTGGGTTGATTTTGACTAATTTTTCTCATCAATGCAGTTTTTATTTCCCCGCTTCTTTGAATACTTTCATGAGACCTCTGACATGGTAAATTTTACTCTGGCTGCTGGATGTATTTGTATTCCTATAAATATTCTCGAGCTTTGCTCTTAGATGCCGTTAAAATACCTGAAAGCAGTTTGGTCCTTTCAGATCCTGCTTTCACGATGTATTAGGCTCATGGAAGGCTAATTACTCACAGTGACTGAGGCAAGACCCCTCTGGGAGCTCTATCCAGTGCCCAGAGAATCATGGGATAGTCCCATCTGCCAGAAGGGAGCAAGCCCCTATCCCAGCCCCATGAAACGGCAGACACTGCTGCCTCTAACCCTCCTAGGTGATTCCTCTCCAAGCTTTGCATAGTTTCCTCACATTAACCTGTATATCAGGACACGACTACTGTAACTCCTAGAAGGGAACCTCCACAGATCTTCAGAGAGCTACCTCTGGTTTGCTCTCTCTCCTCCCATGCTCAGGCCTCTGAAGGCTGGCCACTTCATCTCGCAGTCTCTCAGCTCTGGCTTCTCAACTCTTCCCTGGCATTCAGGCTGAAAATTCTCCAGGAAGTAAACTGGAGGAAAGCTGAGGCTCACCTCACTTGCTTCTCATCTCTTAGGAATCACCGTCCTTTGTTGCCGGATATCCAGTGTTTGCAAATGATAGTTTCTTATATTCTGTCCATTGCTGGCTGTT
>PVJN01037474.1:0-20895 GCA_004026805.1 Lasiurus borealis | reverse complement strand
TTTTAAAAATATATAATTGCTAATTAAAAACCCTTCCTTCCTCCCTCCCCCTTTCCTCCTCCTCCCTCCCCCCTTCTTCACTCTCCCCTTTCTTCCTTCCTTCCTCTTTTCCTTCCCTACTTTCTTTGTTACTTTCTTTCTTTGTTTTTAAAGGTGTGAGACTGTTTAATTAGTACCTAGGAGGTTTCAAATCAAAAGACAGCCAACAGAAATGCACACCACCATCTCAAGGACACACTCACTAAACATGCTGGTTTGCTACTACCCTAAATGTGCTTGATCTCATCTGATCTCAGAAGCTAAGCAGAGTTGAGCCTGATTAGTACCTGGGTAGGAGGAAACCATTATTTCAAGTATAAAATACAAGTATTTTAGGAAATACCTAAGATACAGACACTTTAAAACAATTCATTGCATAAGAATTCTCTTAGAACCCAGCCAGTTTCAGACAACAGGGAAAACCTCATTATGGTGACCTGAAGAAACCCCAACACAAATGACATCAGAGCCCTCTAATCCCTTTCCTAGGAGATTCCTGCAAAGCCCAGAACAGCAGAAAATGCCCTGGTTATTACCCAGGTACTTGCACTTAGAATGCTGGCTGGCTATCTGAGGATAGCATATGCCTGTGGGGATCTCTCACCACCGCTGCTTCGCCACATAACTGTTGATTTCCACATAACTGACCTTGATTCTTTCCCCATTCATAGTCCTGTTGAATAAATATCTAAGTAATCCCTTATCTTAAGTCCCCATTTTTCCTGTTTCAACATAAGCTTGTAAATGTGCAATGTTTCAACTTAACTTATAAATGTAAGGTGTTTAAGCCTGATCGTGTCCTTAAAGTGACTTGAGTGTTTGAAGGATATTCTTTCTTATCTTTAAACGTTATACTGAAGTCTGAAAAACTGTTTTCCCAAAGGTTTTGAATGCTGTGGTTTTATGGTTGAGGTGACACTGTTTACCAATAATCACCACTTACCTAAGCCTATTTGAAGAGACTATTCATTTTTAGGAATATTTTGCAATTAATTCCATTGTGGTTAATATATCCAGTTTTTTTCATATCTCTGTTGTTTTTCCTCCCTAAAGATGTGCATAGTGTCTTTTTGGAATTTGGAAGGGGAGAAGTTAATATTTGTTTGTTTGTTTGTTCAATGGAGAACTAAGTCAAAACTTTTATTCTCTCCCTTTCCCCAAGGAGGCTGGGATCATGTTGGTCACACCAATAACTGACAAAGCCCGTCTACTCTGAGAGTCAGTGCCCACATTCCTTAAAATGAGCGCATCTTGGTGCAGTTCAGCACTTGTATGCCACATGATGCCACGTGCCAAGATGAACCAGCTGCTGATGTGGCTCCAATCAAATACTGAAATAGTTTTAGTTCATTTGAGGCAATTGAGGGCTCTCAAATCAACCAACAATATTAACACCAAGGTTGAAATTGCTTCCTTGCTAATAAAATAAGAACATGGAAAGGCTTGCTATTGAACTACCTAAGCACTGCCTCAGAACTCAAGTGATCATGCAGATTTTGTTAAGATACTATGCAAAATCAGTTTACTGTGCTAATATATCTTTAATTCTTTTGGGCTCTTTTCCTAACACTCTGAATAGAATGACAAACTAAAATGCTTAGAACACCAAAAGCCCTGGATTACATTTCTCATTATGAGAATACCAAAGTGTTTTTAGAATACCCAACACTTTTTTTATGCCTGCCTATACACGCCCCCAAATGCCACGGAATCCTGACAGTCACTTCCTTCTTCTCAATGCCACCTGCTCCCAGAACACTCACCCACGAGCTGCTAAAATCCTCCTGTCACCTCAGCCACATGCCAGCATAGAATGCTGCCTGCCACCCCCACGCCCTAACCTCCAAACTGCCAATGGATAAGGAAACAAATATACATAACTGAGATCGCATAGGGGCTTATGAAGGCAGAGAGTTATGGGCCAGGGAGCTGGGAAGAACTTCATCATCTTAATATGCCACTTCATAGGAATCACAGCTGTTGTTTCTGGTCTATATGTGACACTTATTCCGAGACACTGGTTGCTAGGAGAAAGTTCAGGCTAAGATGTGTTTATTGATCTAAAAGCAGACACAGAAGTTGTACCAGTCTCCGACCCCATTAGAAATTCCCATGCTGGCCATTTCAATTTCTAGCTTGAGAAAAGCTTTTTATATGAGCAGCAACTTTAGATGGTTTTAGCCTATTTGAACCTCAATGACACAATCCTTTTGAAAGACTGTATTTTGGTATTACTGCACTCTTAAACAACTATTTACCTACACTACGCCATGCACTGTGCTAGGCACAGTGGGTACAGAGTGGGAAAGATGTAGTCACTGCTAATATGGAAGTTGCAATTTGCTTTGATGCCCGATTGTCAGGTGATAATATTTTCCAACATTTTATTGGATTTCTTTCAGGACCAGAGTTGCAGAACTGAGATTATAGCTAGACCTGATTATTTTGTGGGCAATTTGCAATCAGAAGCCAACCGGTCAGGAGCCATGCTCACTTGCCTATGTATTTCTGATACCTAGAACAATCTGTAGTCCTGAATGCATGCATGATCCATGAATGGATGCATGGATAAGTTCAGGAATGCATAAATGAACAGAAAAACAGAACTGTGAACAAATAAATCAGTAGAATTTTCCACAGAAGACATGCTTGACATCATTGCATACCAAGAAGCCATTGCCTTTCCTGCTGTTCCATTTTACTCCTTCTTATCAACAACTTTTGGGAGGGTAGGGAAATTCTTACTTAAATTCAAGCTCTTAAATGATCAGCAAATAACAGGCCTTCCTTCCTAAATGTGAATCTGGGCCTTCACAGTCTGAAACTCCTTATGCCGTGGAATGGACTATGGGTCTCACAGAGGGCCAGGAACACATAATCCTTCAGTCTTTGCCACAGCTGCAATAGGAGACCAACACAAAATAAATTCATGTGTAACTTTGCCATAAAATGTGGGTGAAATTTTGTGAATTTGAGTAACTCAGGAACACAAAGGAAAGCCCCTCTGTGCCTTTCGGGATATTATTTTGGGTTTGAAGCTACAGAATAATAGCTGTTTACTTATTTAGCTAATCTAAAGAATGTGAGGTCTTGCTTTAATTTTTAAAATGACCTTCTCTACCTAAAAGTATTACTTAGTGTCTCCTACCCCAAAATGTTATTTAGCTAAATATAGTCAGTTTCCCCTGTAGCTCTCCTGAAACTTAACACACTGCAGCCACTAAATTTGGAAACTTATCTCAAACTTTTCTGGAAACTCTAATTGGAATTATCAGAACTATAGTGGGAAGCTATTCTTTCTCTTATTCCCATGAGAGAATAATTGAATCTCTTGGGAAGTCACTGAAGGAGCCCGAATGCTTAAAATATTTTTTTTAATCTTTAAAAAGATTGCATAACCTAACAAATTCAAATACTAATTTCCTATTGTGGGCACAGTTTTCTAATTAATCTTGAAAAGATGAAAAAAAATTACTGGCCAAATATCAGATGCATTACTGAAAGCAATAGGAAAGGAACTTGAATATTCACTTTTGATTGGTAAAATTAGAGGAGGGGGTCCATGGCTTTTTTTTTTAATATGCAAAATAAATCTATTACCAGATTGTAGATACAAACTAATTAGCCATTTACATGCAATAAACATTAATATTTCAAGAAAAACTATTTTAAATATAATACTATTATGTGCAATAAACATTAATATTTCAAGGGGAAAATATTTAAAATATAATAATACTAGAGGCACAGTGCATGAAATTCATGCATGGGTAGGGGGTGTCCCTCAGCCTGGCCTGCACCTTCTCTAATCCAGGACCCCTGGATGTCTGACTGCAGGGATCAGGCCTAGACTGGTAGTCAGACATCCCTCTCACAATCCAGGACTGCTGGCTCCTAACCACTCACCTGCTTGCTGGCTGGATCCCTCTATGTGCTCTGCCCTTCTGGCCTGATTCTCCTAACTGATCTTCCCTGCCAGCCTGATCACCCCTAACTGCCTCTGCCTTGGCCTCACCACCATGACTTTGTCTGGGAGAAAGTCTAGTCTAATTAGCATATTACCCTTATATTAGTATAGATTACCAAAACTGTATTAACATAGTATAATACCACAAAAGTTTAAGGAAATATTAAAAATATTAAAAATATACAAAAGCAGGATTACTTCTATTATACTGTAATTTTTTTCCTCCCTCTGGCTCTATTTTTGTTCATCAGTTTATGTTGTTCATTATATTCCACAAATGAGTAAGATCATGTGATATTTATCTCTCTCTCGCTGGCTTATTTTGCTTAGCATAATGCTTTTTAAAATCAGTGTAGCAACAACTTAGAAAATGCTGACTGTTAGAACCATACTCCTATCATAAACTCACTAAAAATTTATATATAACTTAAAGCTTTTTTATCACATTCTTTATCACATTTATTTTACTCTGACAGTAGTTGGGAAATTAAGCTCACCATCTGTAGGTATCTGATGTGTTAACAATATCAATCCTTATTACACCCTTCCTAGTGTCTGGTATTGTTAGAAATGTTTTACTAATATCCTCAAGTCATTCTTACCATAATTTTAATGTATCTATCATTACCATAATCTCTTTTAATAGATAAAGACATTGAGGCACAGAGAGGTTACTTGGCTAAAGTAACAGAGCTAATTGGTGATGGGGCAAGGATTTAAACTAAGCAGTATGGCTTTTGGCTCTTAAACTCTGGCATTGGAAGACTGGTGAAGTATAGTAACCAATTAGTGCCATTGGGAGTTGTTAGTTATGGTTTATAACGGCCAAACCAATGCATTTTAAAAAGATATTGCATTCAATTAATTTCCTCCTTTTAATTACTTAACATTATTCATCTTAATTGCCTTGTAGGAGAGAAAGCATACGCCCTTATATTTGCATATCTCATAGCATAGAACCAAGAATTGAAAGATTTGAGATCAGTCTCAGCTTATTAACTTGCTAACTTATTAATAAGTCAATTAACATCAGAAGCAGTGGTTCTATTCATTGAGTATAATAATAAAATTATTTGAACTAATCTTTAATATTCCTTGAGCTCCAAATTCCTAAAATTCTCTAATCTCTTGATATTTATTCTGGTTGATAATGATTCAGATAATGGAGAATAATTTTACAGAGAGAGTTTCCTAGTTTCAAGGGAGTGTTTTTAAATCTTGAGTAAGGAGCAGACACCTAAAAACCTGTTCAAGGAAAAAGAAATCTCTGAGATCCAATACAATTTTTTTTCCACAGTTACCCAAGGGAACACTGACTCAAAATAACCAAGTCTATATTATGAAAACATCTTTTAATTATGAATCATTCTTAAAAAAGAGAAATTTAATCTTTATCATTAATAACTAGAGATGCCAGATTTAACAAATAAATATAGAGGATACCCAGTTAAGTTGAAATTTCAGATAGAGAATGAATAACTTTTTAGTATGTCTTATTGAGGGGCATGAGTTTTAGTATAAGTATCTACATTAGTAAAATTTTTTAGGCATGTAATAAAATCTACGGACATACCAGCAAATATTTCATTGTTTATCAGAAATCTAAATTAAACCAGTCACCTTTATTTTACCTGGCAACTCTACTGTAAATGAATCATTCAATTGTGTTAAAAACATAAAGCCAAAACAAAATAATTAGAACTCATGAACCACTCTGCGAGCATGAGAAATGCTACCCTAAGGTATCCTTTTATTTTTCTCATTCTTCAGACGTTTGTCTCTACCCAATACCAAATTATCATTTATATAGATCATTTGCATTTCTGGTTCCTATGCAAACATGCTATGGGCAGTAAAATCTTTTTAAAAATCTTTTTCTATAAATCAGACCTCACAGAGTTGCTGTGTTTTTATCTCCTGAGGGTTATTCTTTATGATTAGAATACTACTAAAAAGAAAGTACACATGAAAAGCAAATGCAAGAGCATCTGGCCATTTTAGAGGTAAGAGACAGCCCATGGAATTTCTTCTTGAAAAGAGATACATGATACCTAAATATAGACTTGAATGATAGTGAGGAAGTCAGATGATATAATCACGTAACATACACAAAACATCACCTACCCAGGATAAGGCAAGTAAGCCATAAGTCAGGAGCTCATTTGATGAAATAAGAGCCCAGCATCCATACCAAGTCTCTTACCGCCCATTAAAGTCAGCAAAACACACCTTGCCAGCAGGAGTTTAATCTGAATGGTCAGTGAATGGAAGATAACTTAGAACCAGGGACAAAAATATTGCTGTGACTCTAAAGCTGGAAAGAAAAAGCTACAGAACAGAAAAAAAATAACAGCCAGGAAAAAGCAAGAGCTAGTTACCAAAATATCAAGAGAGTCAAGAAGCCTGGAATATCTCTTGCCTTCTTCACTTCCTGGAAAATTTCTACTTAGGACCCAAACCTGTCTCTCCTCTGGAAATCTTTCTTACCCTTTTGTCATCCTATCTGTACAAATCCCTGTAGACTGGTCAATTGTTTCTTCTTTAGGACAGCATAGTTTTATTTTATTTACCTGACAGTGCTCCCACATAGACAATATCTTAATAAATTGAAGTAGGAATCAAATGTCTGTTTTCCCCTAAAAGGGAGGCAGTTTGTGGCTAGGCACTATGCCACTCACAAGCATTTCTAAGACCCCTCTGAATGGATGCATAGGAATCCAAGTGGTCCTGTGAGACAGTTGAGAGAAGTAATTACACACAGACTATAGATGCTCATTTGACATACAAGATGTTTTATTCAGATTCTACTCTTCTCTGCCTGCTTCATATTATGAATTCATTTTACACATTTTATTTTTAAAAATTCTAAGTTTCTTCTTAACGAGCTGAGTGGGGGGGCAATCTGGGGAAAAATACAACTAAGCATTTCTATTTATAGAAAATGTATACACATAAAACTCCTCTTAAACAAACCCTCATGAATAAATATAAAGCCATGATACTCCAGGATATCCTGTCTTCTCTTCCAAGATACCATTTCCAGCTAAAATATAAGAGCCCAGCATTCTAGCACAAACCAGCATTCTAGCACAAACCAACATAGCTTTTAGTACTCCTGAGAGAGCTCTAAGAAGCTAGAGTCTTTTGTAGAAGTTTGGATATTCAACATATGAAACAACTGAGGAAGACCAAGAACAGGTTATAAAGTGCTTTAAATATATAAATATATAGTTCAGAGAAGAGTGAGGGAGAAAGAGATAGAAACATCAATGATGAGAGAGAATTATTGATTGGCTGCTTCCTGCGCATCCCACACTGGGGATCAAGTCTGCAACATGGGTATGTGTCCTGACCTAGAATTAAATCATAACCTCCTAGTTCATAGTCAACTCTCAACCACTGAGCCACACTCATGACTGACAAAGAGTAAGTTCTGTGCTTTGCTTTTGGACCTCCATAGAATCTATTCTTTCTGGCTAATTCAGAATGATCTGTTGTTTTTAAGACCAGAAATACCCTAACAGATAATTTCATGCACATATACCTCCACACAAGCACATAACCTGCACATAGGCATCTTCCCACTTCTCCTTCCTTCTCTCTCTTAGCTGTATACCTTTGCTGTCCATGTTGTTTTCTATACCTTAGATTTCTCCTCACTTCCTCTCCTCCAATGTACATGCATTATTGGTTTTCAGTAGGACCCTTTGCAGAGAGACTTCCCTGAGTCTATCCCTTATTTTTTCTTAAAGCTAATATTTAGACTCTATTATCAAACATTTGCTTATGTATTCTAATTATTGTACATATGCTTACTTCTTCCCATCCCTATTGTTATAACTTTAAAGGCAAAGTCTTTCTCTTCTACTCTGCTTTTTTTCTCCCTTAATAACAGACTATCCTGCTGTATACCTAATAAATGGTCAAGTAATAAGCATTTAAGTAATAAATGACTGCATGAAATGAATAGATGTTAAAGGTTAAGGATCTTACCACAAATGCATTGTTTGACATTCAAAGCATTTTCTCCTTTGTCCAGCAAAAACCACTACATGCCTACAAAGCCAGACCATCCTGCTATAAATTTGTTTTTATTGCTTCCTGAATAGTTTACCCATATGAAGCTTCTGCCTATCTAATTCTTTCCCCCATATTTTAGTTTACATCAATTCAATAGGATCAGAATTCTGTAATTACTTTTCCCTATTGAGAAACATTTTCTATATTTTTAATCCCAGTTACAAGAATAACACTCGCTTATTTAGAATCACTGGCAAATTATACTTGCATACAGATAAACTATTCCAAGCCATAAATGAAAATACTTTGTTGGATGAATAAGTTGTGGAAAAAAGAATGGGAGGCATGGGCTCTGACAGAATATTATGTGATCATTTATATCCTGCTAAAGATATAGAGGAAGAACTAAAATTCACACATTTCTACCAGACAGAAAATTGGAGGTGATAGCTGTCGTTTTAGCACTTCTTTTAAGGTAGCCTCAAGCTGTCATCTTGAGTTTGTTCTTATTACTATTAATAGCCATTGGTGTAATCTTGGATCACATGGATGTAATCACAAGTAACCTAGAGCAGTGGTCGGCAAACTGTGGCTCGCAAGCCACATGTGGCTTGTGAGCCATTGTTTCCCAGTCAGTTGACTAATGAGTTTGCCAACTACTGACCTAGAGGTTTGCAAGGGAAAGTTCTATGACCACAAGACATAAAATTCCTAAAATTATCATGCCACATATTGTCTTTGTTACAGTAAGATCTCAAAGCCTTCATATGAGATAGGAGAGAAAGTGATAGTAGATAAATTAATAGAACAAAAGTTGAAAAACAACAGAAAATATATTTTAACTGTTTCTATGCTTTTTACTTTTTATGCATTCTTCCTCAGCAATAGAACAGTTAGGGAAGGAGAGTTTGAAATAAATCTCCTTTCCTTAATCTATGGTCTACTTTGGTGAAAATAAGAATGGAAAACAGAGGTAACCAATTAAAAGTAAAAAATGCTTGATTTTTCTCCAAATATATTTTTATTGATTTCAGAGAGAAAACTTCTAGGTAAAAAGAGAATTTGCAAAGAAGCCATAGAAAACAGGAAAAAAAGGAAATGCATTATACTTGAAAAAAGAAATAAACTTTGATCTTGTTATTTGGGCTATTTTGTTTTTATTACTCTTAGACAATTCTAATCCCAAATGACACTGTGTCCTTTCTTTGCTCAACAGATATTTTGGGCTTAAGCTTAACATAGAGATTATTACTGCATGCTATTGTGATTATCTATTTTTCTGTACTTTAAGTGTAGGGACTCTGTCACCTTTGAATCCCTCAAGCACCTGAAAAATAGTAGAGACTTAATAACTGTTTGAAAAGTCTTGTTATTGTATTGGGTATATCACTGGCAAGACCTAATCACCAAAACTTGTCAGTTTCAACACTAAAAGCACTCAGAGTTTCTAATATATTTGCCTTAGACTAAAATTTCTTTAGATATTTGAGGGCTTTGATTTCAATAGAAGGAAACAAATTTATTACAGTTTTTACTTAAGATGGTCTCTTGTAAAGCCTTCTTGGGTAAAGGATTAAAGGACAATTCCAATCCAAAGTGAGTTAAGATGGGGCAAGATCATTAACCTTTATGTATCAATGGGCATGTTTTTACAAGTGTAGCCAAATTAGAGGGGACTAAGTAATCTATTCTACCATATCACTACAATTTTAATTAGGAAACTGATCTAGAATAGCTTGAAATGAAGAGAAAACTGCTTCAGTACTCAGAACACCACCACACTACTATTTATTCAGTGTTTATCCTATTCCAGGCACCGTTTTAGGAGTTTTACATAAAACAGTCTAATTTATCAACAAGAGCCAAATGGTATATGCTTTGTCTTCATGAGATGAAGAAAATGAAAAAGTGAGGGTATCTTTGCACAAATTCATTCTGTTAGTAGTGTGTTTCTGAGCACTTACTATATGTTAGGCACTCTTCTAAAGGTTTACATGCATTAACTCATTTGAACATCTTGCAACACTACTAGACAGTTTTATTTCCCTCACTTTACAGATGCCAAAATGGAGGCATAGTGAAGGTAAATAACATGCTCAACATCACACAGGTAATAAGTGGCAGAGATAAGATTAAAATTAACACAATAGTAGAGATCCAGAGCCCCTCTCTTTACCAGTGTGTTTTGTTGCCTCGCATGGTAATTGCTGGAGTAGGAAGTATAAATGACCAAGGGCCCTATCTTTAGTGCTCTGAAAACTCTCAAAAAGGCTAATGTGAAGAAAACACCTCCCACAGGCTGCTTCCAGCCAATCACTGAGCAAGACAGGAATACAGAGGCCAACTTCTTCATAGGAGAAAAAGTACTCACTCAGTTCACCACCAATATTGTGTTAAAAACTATCTGATGGCCTTTTCAAACTTTCCTATACCACCCAGCAATCTAGGACATTTCCATCCAAGTTCCCCGACATTTCCATCCAACTTCCCTCCTTCACTAGGGAATCTGATTTGAATCTAATGACTCTCCTAGCCTTTTAAGACTTTCTATTTTCTCTCACACTGGCATTTTCCCCAATAAAACCTTTTTCATCCCATCTTGGCGTCTTCTTCTGAAGGAATCAGTCTGCCACAGTTTTGATGAGTTAGTTCACCTGGAAATCTTTGTGGAGAGAAATCAGAGTAGGTTCCTTGTGAGAGAGGAGAACACTCTTATTACTTTCAGGTACCCTCTAAGGAAAAAGGGAAGCCTGGAAAAACTCAGGACCCTATGCACTGTGATTGGCAGAATGCACTCCGCCTTTGGGGGATGGTTTACTATCTCTAATGGAAACGAAGAGTAGGAACCTTCAAGAAAACTTAACCCCACTGAGACCACAATAAGCAGTGTTGGTAAAGTCTCCATTGAGCACTATCAGGACCCAGACAGGAAGACCTTGTGAATAAGCAGAGGAAGACTTGTATTAGGGTGATGAAAAAAAGAAAAGGAAAATGCCTGCCTACCCACCCTCTTTATCCCTAAATTATAAGAACAGACATTTGAAACCAGTGGTCTTATTGCAGCATTGACTGTGACTAATTCACAAGGAATCTTTCATGCTTTACTACTTCTAGAATTTTTAGATTTTACCCTTGCCTCAGCCCAGTGAATAAATACAAGTGTGGAATTTGTTTCTTACATGACAATGATGTTAAGAGGTTAAACATGCTTGAGAGAGGAGAACACTCTTATTACTTCCAGGTACCCCTAAGGAAAAAGGGAAGCCTGGAAACATTATTTTTCCATTTTTTAATGGAAATTTTTTAAAAAATTGAGTCATAACCCCTCTGGGACTTTCTCTGTTTCAATCTAACCTTTGTTCTCCAACTTGTTTCAAAAAAGTCCTCTATGGAGGTACTAAGAAGTAGCTCACTAAACAGGACAGTCGTCCTTTGTACTGTTTCTTGGGAACTCCACAAGGAAAGGATTCCGGCATTCCAGAGCTCTCTAGCCACATACCATCAATCATAGTTAATGGCAAGTGCACTTGTAAGCTCAAAAGTAAAGGAAGACCAGGAGTTTACCAGTAGATGGAGGCCAGGAAGGAGAGTGAGAGGGTCCCTAGCAGTAGTAAAGCCCCTGAGCTGGATGAAATTTGGAACATCAAGATGAGAGAAGAAAGGCCAGAGCTGTTGGAAGACAATGCTGAAGAGGATGGCGGGTCAAGGCCAGGGTTTATAGCATGTCTTAATTAGCTGTCCAAATATCTCAATAGTTTTTCCCCCAAAGAAATTACTGATGGGTTTTAAACAAAAAAAAAAACACAACAACACTTAGTTTTGTGATTTTAAAGGTTTACTCTTGCTATTGTGTAGGCTATCTGAAAAAGGTTTACAATGCAGGCATCTTATTCTTTTGAACACCACCAAAGAAGGCAGAAGAAATGGTCAGTTAAAGATCCAACTTGTATCATCAAATATCATTATATTAGTAGTAGTTTTTATTAATTGCCTGCCTTATTATATTAATGAGTATAAGAATTATGTGCAGAACTCACTTTGAGACATTATTTCAAATACATATAATTATGAATATTTTTAAGTAATGAAACAGGCTCTGAGAAGTTGAAAGACCTGTCATCAAAGTCATGAAGCCAAGATTCAGTCTTCAAGGCCTAAGCTTTTAAGTAGTTTGTTTTACTGAAGGACTTGGCATAGTTCAGCAAAGAAAAAAACTTAAGTAGGTCATGCTCCCATTCTCAAGGATCTTACAATACAATGAAGAACATCAAATCATGACGAACAATACATGCAAATTAAGGATGTGGGGGGAACAATACAGGTTTCAAAAACTAAACTGATAAAATCTTATCATTTTCATGCCCCTGCCAAGATATAATATCACTTACATTCTATCTCAGAGAGCCAAGAACACACACACCAATGAGAAAAAGAAGATATGTTTAAATAGCTTTCTAGCTGCTTGAATTTAGATAATCAGGTAAAATAATTTTTCAGAATTTTAGGTCAATAGCCATTCAAATTACACTACAAATTCCAAAAATAACAATTGGAGTATTCCCTGTTTTGCATTACCAACATCACAGATTCCTTAAGGTGAAAGAAAAAAAAATACAAAAGGATTTTCTGTAATAACTGACTTTAATACATTCATAGGCATTTATATATGACAAAATAATTTCACATTATTTCCTCATTTATTTTCTTATCTGATCCACACTTTAAAAAAAATTTTAAAGTGAGTTCAACAAGTATTGGTGACTTCATATGCTGACCAAGATTTGTGTTGACTATAATATATAAAGGGAATCTCAGATATAATATTAGTTTAATACATACACAAAATTCTAAATTAAAGGCCAAGAATAATTTTCTGAGAGGACACATATACTGAACAAAACCCCACAAATCTGATTCTTCTTTAAATTTATATAAATATTTTTATGCTTTGAGTTTAAAAATTTTAATACCTCTAACAGGAATTAGTGCAACAAATAGATTTTTTCAGCATTAAATTATAATAAGAGCCATGATATTTTGCATCTCTCACACCAGAACTCTATGGTGCATTCACACAGGGCATAAATCACACTATACCCTTTAGTTACTACTGTGTTATCTAATCTGAAAGGTCATCTACTGAGCCAGCAAAGGATTTCTTGCCAAATGACTGTGATTGTTAATTTCATTTCAGTATACTTTCTATTACCCATTAAAACATTTAGCAGCATTCTGAAATAAAGAGCAGAATGCCTGTTGAAATTAAAAATTCTCCATCTGGGAAGAGATTATCTGCTCAAACAAACAATGTTCTCTATATCGATAAACCAAATGGTCAATTTTCAGTCCTCACCTGTTCACTTTGTTCCTTGAGACTTCTTCACTTGGTTTCCAGGATACCACACACGCTCTAGGTTTCCTCCTCTGATTTCTAAATGGTGGAATACCCACAAGCTCACACCTGGGATCACTGTACTTTTCTACCAGGGCTCTCTCCTTTAAATGCCATCTATACATTGGTAACTCAACTATACCTCTAACTCAGATGTCTCCTTAAAAACTCTAGTTCTGTGTATATAAATGCCTATTCCACATCTCAGTCTATGATGTCTAAAAGCTTCTCAGATTTAACATGTCTAACATTTGAACTCCTGATATTACAATCCACCCATTCATCTCCTCAGATATACAAAATCTGTCCTATTAAAAGTCTTTCCTAGTTCAAGAAATTAGTAAATGGACACTCCACTTTATATCTGCCCAGTCCCTCTCCTTCCGAAACAGTCATCTTTGACTCTTTTTTTCTCATACTCTGTATTGTATCTGCAAGGACATCCTTAGAGCTCCACCTATAAGAGTGCCCAGATTCGTGTTGGGAAAATTGGACAGATACATGTAAAAAAATGAAACTGGACCACCAACTTACACCAAATACAAAAATAAACTCAAAATGGATACAGGACTTAAACATTAGAAGGGAAAGCATAAAAATACTAGAGGAATCCACAGGCAGCACTACCTCAGCTATATGCCAAAAGAACTTCTTCACTGATACTGCTCCAAAGGCAATGGAAGCTAAAGAAAAAATAAACAAATGGGACTACATCAAAATAAAAAGCTTTTGCACAGCAAAAGAAACCATCAACAAAACAACAAGAAAGCCCATTGTATGGGAGAACATATTTGCAAATGTTATCACTGATAAAGGTTTAATCTCCAACATCTACAGCCAACTTATACAACTTAATAAAAGGAAGATAAACGATCCAATAAAAAATGGGCAACAGAACTAAATAGAACCTTTTCGAAAGACAACAGAAGGAAGGCCAAGAGACACATGAAAATATGTTCAAAGTCACTAATCATCCAAGAGATGCAAATCAAAACGACAATGTGATACCATCTTACACCTGTCAGAATGGCAATTATCAACAAACCAACAAAACGGTAAGTGTTGGCGAGGATGTGGAGAAAAGGGAACCCTTGTGCACTGTTGGTGGGAATGTAGACTGGTGCAGCCACTGTAGAGAACAGTATGGAGTTTCCTCAAAAAACTAAAAATGGATCTCCCATTTGACCCTGTAATCCCACTCTTAGGAATTTATCCTAAGAAATCACAAACACCAATCAGAAAGGATTTATGCACCCCTATGTTCATAGCAGCACAATTTACTATAGCTACAATTTGGAAACAGCCTAGGTGCCCGTCAGCAGATGAGTGGATCAGAAAACTGTGGTACATCTACACAATGGAATTCTATGCTGCCATTAAAAAGAAGGAATTCTTACCATTTGCAGCAACCTGGTTGGAACTGGAGAGCCTTATGCTTAGTGAACTAAGCCAATCAATGAAGGAGAAGCATCACCTGATCTCACTCATTTGTGGATAATAAAGAACATTATAAACTGATGAACAAAAGGATAGATACAGAGGCAGTAAAGCATCAGACTGTGAAATTACAGCAGGAAGATTAAAGTTAGGTGAGGTAGATAAGAGATCAATCCAAGGACTCGTATGCATTCATATAAGCATAACCAATGAACATAGACACTGAAGGGTTGGTGTATGCCTGGGAGGGAGGGGGGGCAATGGGGAGATATGTATAAAAAATTAATTTAAAAAATGAAAAAATATATATAAAAGAGTACCCAGATTCCAACAAATTTTTAAAACCTAGACTGCTAATTTCCCTTATCAAAGTCATTGTCTCTCACCTATTTTACTGTAATAGCCCAAAGTGGTATGCTTGCTTCTGCTCTTGCATCTCTATTTTTATGCTCAACACAGCAACCAGAGTGATGAATTTAAAATGTCCCTCAATGCCCTAGCCGGTTTGGTTCAGTGGATAGAGCAGACTGAAGGGTTTCAGGTCCAGAGCATATGCCCAGTTTGTGGGTTCGATCCCCAGTAGGGAACATGCAAGAGGCAGCCTATCAATGATTCTCTCATCATTGGTGTTTCTATCTCTCCTTCTCCCTTCCTCTCTAAAATCAATAAAAATATATATTTTTAAAAAATGTCCCTCAAGTCATGATCCTTTTCTGGCCAAACTGTAATGTCTCCCCACTTCATGCAGGGCAAAATCCAAAGTCCCTCCAATGGCTGACAAGGATCTATTGTTTTGGAACATTTTGCCCTTATTTCCTGTTATCTTTGCCCCCTGGTTCTGCTACCAGCACACAGGCTTCCCTAGTGTTCTTGGATTACTGTAATGCACTGTGAACACTCACCATGATAATTTTTTAAGAATCTTACTCTATTTTAATGACAATTTTCCACTTTGTGTGATTATTTTTGTTTACATAAAATAACAGAATTTGGCTTATCATATCTAACTGAAAATATGGAAAAATGACCTGCTTGGGTAGCTCAGTGATTAAAACATTGTCCCATATGCCAAAAGGTTGTGGCTTCAATTTCATTCAAAGCACATATCTAGGTTGTGGGTTCTAACCCAGTCAGGTGCATATGGGAGGCAACTAATAAACATTTCTCATATTGATATTTCTTTCTCCCTTACTCTAAAACCAAGGAAAACATAGCCAGAGTAAGGTTTTCAAAAAAAAAGAAATATGGAAAATAGTCAATATTCAGAAAGGCACTCTCTACCATCTCAAGAAGCAAAATTTAGCAGCCAACCATACTGAAACTGTGCATCACTCAGTCACAAAACAAAACAAAAACAGCACGGAACAGACTGTCAAATAACAGTGGGAAAGCAGAGGAGTGTTGGGGAGGGGGTAATGAGATCAACCAAAGGACTTGTATGCCTTTATGTAAGCACAACAAATGGACAGGAGACGCTGGAGGGGTGGGATGAGGGCATGCGACCGGGGTAGAAGAGGCTGGGGGAAGCTCGTGGGGGATATGTGTACTACTCTATGTAATACTTTAAACAATAAAAAAATAAAAAAAAAATGATAACCACCACCACTGCTCCAACTGGAACTATATCTTAGCCTTAATGTGCTCCCATTAGAGTTACATTTAGTATTAACTGAATCAAAATGTTTTAATATTAACAGAGCAGATCTATAAATGGGTGGTACACGCTAACATACGGAGATGGCAGCCTGCTCTGTTTAGCAGTCTTAATGCTGCATTTTGCCTCTGCCCATATCTATAATACAGGTGACACCCTAAAGGGTGACCTGGCATGTGAACTTTTCTCAAATGTATTCTTCTAAACAATTTAATGAACTCAACTCAGTTATAAAATGAAATAGTTTAGATAAGTCCATGAAAACATTAGCATTTCTTCATTAAAACAAATATAATCAGTACTTCCACTGTATGAAAATTGTCAGGGTCCCAGGTCATTGGCATATACTGAGTGACTGTCAAGAATGTTTTCTTTTCCCCATAATAGTTATTTAAAAAATATTATAATTACCATCTACATCATATCATCATCTACTATGTGTTCACATAAATGTACAACCAACGCCTCTGCAAAATTTGTGGATAATTTTCCTTCTTTCAAATTTAGTTAAAGTAACACCACAGAGAATGCTTTCTAGAATGGAAAAGATAGGACCTTCAAAAATTCTATCACCAGTTAAAGCAATGAGGATATTGGCAAAGTTATCAAAAATAATTTTTTTCAGAGCTCTGAAAATTAATACAGCATACAACAATCTAAGAAGCAATTACTCAATAAAATGGTTAAATTCTGCCGAGACAGTATGCTTTATGACTTTTTACTTGCCCTATTCCCATTCATCTTTGCTTAGCTTCATCCTAGCCTTCAAAAGCAACTGCTTCAAAATCAAAGTATCGGTGGAAATCAGAAGCCTGGGAAGTTAGTGTCCTAATTAGAAAAAAAAGAGTAAATTAAACTGAGAGCAAATAGAAAAAGGAAATAATTAAAGCAAGAGCAGAAATAAAGAGTATTAAAACATTATTTCCCTGAGAGTAAAAGTAAGACAAAGACATTATCTAAAAAAGGAAACTTCACACCAATATTCCATATGACTATATATGCAAAAGTCATCAACAAATTACTAACAAATTGAACTCAGCTGCATATCCAAAAGATTATACCATGATCAAGTTTAATGTTACAGGAATGCAAGGTTCATTTAACATCTGAAAGTAGAATAAGATAATATACTAAATTAATACAATAAAGTACAAAAAACCTCCTGATCATCCAAAAATAATGCAGGTAAAGCAACTGATAAAATCCAAAAAACTGTGATAATAAAAAACAGTAAACTAGAATTAAAACAAAACTTTCTCAATCTAATAAATGTCATCTATAAAAAGCCCACAGCTAATAACACACTTAAGAGAAAAAGACTGAGTTCTTTCCCCAAGATATGAACAAGACAAGGGTGTCTGCTCTTATCACATCTGTTCAAAATTGTACTGGAAGATCTATTCCAGGCAATTAGGCAAGAAAAATATTTTAAAGGCTTCTGGAAACAATGAAAAGAAATATTTAAAAATAATCCTATTTGTAAATGATATGATTTTTTATACAAAAAATTTTAAGAAAGCCAGAAAAAAATTTGTTAGAACTAACAAATGAGGTCAACAAGGGTGCAGAATAAAAAAATCATTAGGTAAATCGCTTTCCTCTCTTCTGAGTTCTCAGAGTACTCTCACTTTTGCATAATGATGACATTATATAGTCATCATATGTTCCTGTGTCTGTTTTCTCATTAATCTAGGTACTTATGAGGGTCACATACACTGCCTTGCTCTACCTATATAACTGTTACAGCACACATGAAGATTAGACACTCAACAGATAGTTGGTGAATAAAAATAATTAGTTAAGAATGATCAGAATTAAAGTAAAAGTACTCTAATATTATAGATATAAATACTCTGCTTGGTATGAGATAATATTTATAAACTAGAGGCCCAGTGCACAAAATTCATCCCTCAGCCAAGCCTGCACCCTCTCCAATCTGGGACCCCTCGAAGGATGTCCAATTGCCCATTTATGCCCAATCTCGGTAGGATCAGGTCTAAATGGGCAGTCGGACATCCCTTTCACAATCCAGGACTGCTAGTTTCCAACTACAGTGGTACCTCGAGATACGAGTGCCCTAACATACGAGATTTTTGAGATATGAGCCATCGAGCGAGCGATTTTTGCTTTGAAATACGAGCAACATTTGAGATACGAGTAATCACGCAGATTGGCTGGCTGCACACAATCCATCAGTTTACCGCGACTCCAGTGTCTCATAGTTTCCCACGCCTCAAGGTTACGGAACAAATTAAACTCGTATCTCGAGGTACCACTGTACTTGCCTTCTTGCTTTCCTGATTGCCACTAACCGCTTCTGCCTGCCTACCTGTTCACCCCCTAACCATTCCCCTGCTAGCATGATTGATGCCTAACTGCTCCCCTGCCAGGATGTTTGCCTCTAATTGCCCTCCCCTGAAGGCCTGGTCACCCTTAACTGCTCTCTGTGCAGGCTTAGGTCCCCATCAACTTCCCTTCCCTCCAGGCCTTGTCACTCCCAACTTTCCTCCCCTACAGGTTTGATTGCCTCCAACTGCCCTCCCAACTGCCCTTCCCTGCTGGCCTGATTGCCCCCAACTGCCTTCCCTTGCAGGCCTGGTCCCTCCCAAATGCCCTACCCTGCTGGTCATCTTGTGACAGCCATCTTGTGTCCACATGGGGGCAGGATCCTTGACCACATGGGGACAGCCATCTTGTGTGTTGGAGTGATGGTCAATTTGCATATTACTCTTTTATTTGATAGGATAGAGGCCTGGTTCATAGGTGGGGGCCAGCTAGTTTACCCTGAAGGGTGTCCCAGATCAGGGTGGGGGTTCCCTTGGGGCATGAGGCAGCCTGCGTGGGGGCCTGTGGTGGTTTATAGGCTGGCCACCCCTGCCCCGGGCAACCCAAGCAGAGGCCCTGGTATCTGGGATTTATCTTCTGCAACTGAAACTTTGTTGCCTTGAGCAGAGCCAAGCCTTCGCTTGCTTCGTGGCTGCCACCATTTTTGTTGGAATTTATGTATCTTCTATAATTAAAACTTTGTAGCCTTGAGTGGAGGCCTGGGCCTGCCAGGGTGTGTGGAAAGCTTGGCTTTCTCCATTGCCAGGGAAACTCAAGCCTCCTGCTCACTCTGTGGGCACAGCCACATTGGTTGGTTTAATTTGCATACTCTCTCCTGATTGGCTGGTGGGCATGGCTTGTGGGTGTAATAGAGTGATGGTTGATTTGCATATTATTCTTTTATTAGGTAGGATTACACTGCTGCTTTTTCAGGCAAAGACCAGTATTCAAGGATTTATTAGCTGTCACCATATAGAAATCAATAACACTGGGATTATTTTCTAGATATTCTCTAAATATATCTACTTGGTCCAATATATGTGTTGTTTCTATACCACTATGTGAATAGATTTATATAGCTGTAGTGATTGAAGAGAGTTTAAGAAACATTGAGATAAAATCTACTTTAATAATGTTTAAGAGACTAAAAACTAAAGTAGTGGTTGGTACAGCAACCACTATGCAGGCACAGAGAAGTATAATTAAAACACAGCTACCTTGATTTCCAATCTGGTACTGCCTTTGCAAAACATGCCCTAAGACCTAATAACCCCAGAATGTGTGCTTTCATAAAATGTATGCTCACAACTACAATGTGACCTAAAACACTAGTCCATACTACAAAATTCAACAAAGGAATCTTTTCTTAGACAATTTGGATCTTGGGACATCCTACCCTAAAAGGTCTCAAAGGGCTTCATATCACATTACAAATAGAATCAGATTCTTTCCCAGTGCCAAGGAGCTTTATTTTAATCTTATGGCACATGTCTCTCCAACCTCCACTAGCAGCATTATTCCTCTTGTAGATGAGCTTCTTCCTAGCTCCTAATACACAGAGAGCTCTCTTACATGCCTCAGAATGAACTCCAAAATTATTACTTCTTTCTCCATAAGGCTTCATTTCTATTTTTTGTTTGTTTTAAAATATGTTTTTATTGATTTTTCTTATTCTTTTTTTTTCCTTTTTTTTAGAAAAAGAAGAAGGGAGAAGGATTGAGAGATGGAATTATCCAGAAGAGAAACATAGATCTCCTGCCTCCTGCACACTCCTACTGGGAATTGAGCCTACAACCTAGGCATGTGCCCTACCAAAGTGGTGACATCCCAGTTTATGGATCAATGCTCAACCCTTAAGCCATACCTGCTGGGCTATTTGTTTGTTTTTAATGTCAGGTTATTCAACCTTCAGGACTCAACATATATGTTAACTTCTCAAATCCTATATTCTTTACTTCCATAAAACTGAACTTTTAAAAATCCCTAATTGAGTTTTTTGTTGTTGTTTTTTTTTTTTTTTTTTTTTTTTTTTTTTTTTTTTTTTTTTTTTTTTTTTTTTTT
>PVJN01037472.1:0-20896 GCA_004026805.1 Lasiurus borealis | reverse complement strand
CAGGACTCTAACTCATGTTTGGTGGTCTCAGGTATAATTTATGACCCTCCTCCCCAAAGTAACTGAGTTCTCTGGTGCACCCCAAAGTTACAAAAATCTCACTGTCATGTTAATATTGTAGCAATTAGCCACATGAGGTTATCTATAGTTACATTTAAATTCATTAAATTTAAATAAACTTCATAATTCAATTCCCCCCCCCCCCCGCCCTTAATCTGATTTCAAATGCTCAATAGTCACATGGAGCTAGTGGCTCCCACAGTGGAAGGTGCATGATTCCCATCATCACAGAAAATCCTATCGGGGTACTGAGGGATAAAAGAACGAGGCTGACAACTTATCTCCTATGCTGGAAAATTCAATTAGGGAAGAGCTGACAAGCTGGCCGGGAGACAGAGCTTATTTAGCCACAGGGCACTTAACGTTTGTTTTTGGAAACCATACCCAGGTGTAAACCCAGGGCGTCGCTGTGTCTCAGTCTCTGTGTCTCTGTCTCTGTCTCGGATTTTCAGCCACTTTGAGAATTTACAAGCCCTGGCCATGCAAGGCTTGCCTTCCTACATCCCGGTGATCGATGGCTGGGACATCCAGCTAGCTCCCCAGTGTCTCCTGGGTCTTCTTCATTTTACATCACCTGGTCACTAGGCCTCTGAGGACATCCAAGTTTGAGCCCTCTGATCCCCAGCCATCTGACAGAGATGGAAGGGTCTTAGGACCAGTGCTCCTGGCATGTTAATGAAAACTACTTAAAAGCCCACGCAGACTTGAGACAGACGGAGCCCAGAGAAAACGAAATGAGTCGCAGATCACCTCCAGCCCTTTGCTTTGCCTGAAATTGGAAAAACACCTCCCTGTGCCCTCCAGTCCTTCGCTCCAGCTCCAAAGCTGCTCCGGGGGTCACAGGCCCCGGCCCCCTGGGCAGGGCTCCCTGTTCTTTCCCTGATGTCAGGGGAAAGGTATGTGGGAGGCTCTGGTTTTCTCATTTGCAAGGGGATTGTTGGGGGCGCTAAAGTGTGACAACAGTAGCGATCACATTTCGGACTTGGTAAAATACCATGACGCTCAGCGAGACACTACCTCATACTCCACCAGCTGACCTGGATTGAGTTACCTGCGATGGGGGAGGGGGACAAGGCGAGGACATAAGGAGGGTGCTGAGCTCTTGGGGAAGCGGGTCCTAGGCCTCTCAACCCTGCTAATGGCTTCCCCCGGTCAAAGTGTGATTATCCTGGGGGGTCTGAGCCGAACCAGCTGGCAAAGACAGGGAAGGGGCCCAGGGGGGCATGGGTAAGGCACCGTGCAATCCTGGCCTCAAATAATTCTCACTTTCTGACTCAGAGAGACACCCACCAAGAGCCTGGGCACGGATGCCCATCATCCCAGTGAGAAACTGGAAAACACCCAAAGTTCCCACGATTGGACCACAGCTAAATGAAATATGGCTCATCCAGTCAGGGGAGTCCCCCCACAGCAGTTCCGAAGAACGAGGTGGGTTTTCGTGTTAGCACATGGAATTATTTCCAGGACACCCTATCGTGTGAGAAAAACAGCCTGGAAACGGTAACAGCCGTGGAACAGGACCTACCGCAGAGGGTGTCGTAAGGGTTCAATGAACCATACAGGTAAAGCACTTTGGAAAGTGCTCTCCCACAGAAAATGCCACCTACACGCTTGGAAAAATCATGGCTGTTATCACCTTTCTGCATTCTATAGGCCCACACTCTGTGCCTGGTACCGTCATGGTCAGATTAAAGCAAGGTCTCCACTGAGAGAGGCTCAGGGATGCCATAATGCCGACGAGGCTGTTTAGAACAGCGGTTCTCAACCTGTGGGTCTCGAACAGCTAGCAGGGTCTCCTAAGACCATCAGAAAACACAGATATTTACATTAAGATTCATAACAGTAGCAAATTACAGTTATGAAGTAGCGACAAAAATAATTTTACGGTTGGGGATCACCACAACATAAAGAACTATATTAAAGGGTTGCGACACTAGGAAGGTTGAGAACCACTGGTTTAGAAGGAAAGCAGGACACTGACCGCTCAGCTCACTCTCCATGCATGCTCTCACTCAGGCACTCCAGGGAGCCAGGCAGGCAAGGGCTGGGGCAGACATGCTCAGGTCCACGTGACCGTGACGTGTGATGCCCTTGGCGTTCAAATGCCCTTCCCTCCCTGGGCTCCAACCCCTGCCCTGCCTTTTCTAGGTGTGTCATCTCAGGCCACTTGCTTAATACATTTGGATCTTCAGTTGTTGTTTTATTTTATTTTTTAAATTTTTTTTATTTATGTGTTACATGTATACATATCTTCCCATTGCCCCCCCGCCCCAGGCATATCCTAACACTCCAGTGTCTTGTGTTCATTGGTTATGCTTATATGTATGCATACAAGTCCTTTGGTTGATCTCTTATCTACCCCACCTCTCCTTAACCTTCCTGCTGTAATTTGACAGTCTTTTTGATGCTTTACTGCCTCTGTATCTATCCTTTTGTTCATCAGTTTATAATGTTCTTTATTATCCACAAATGAGTGAGATCATGTGGTGTTTCTCCTTCACTGACTGGCTTATTTCACTTAGCATAAGGCTCTCCAGTTCCATCCAGGTTGCTGCAAATGGTAAGAATTCCTTCTTTTTTATGGCAGCATAGAATTCCATTGTGTAGATGTATATAGTTTTCTTTCAGTTGTTGCTTTAAATAAACTCTTAATGTTAGAATAGTTTTAGATTTACAGAAAAGTTGTGAATATATCTATCTATCTATAGGGGACCTCTCTATACTATATTGTTAACACCTGAGGGTAATCATAGTCACAACTAACAAATAAGCATCACTATATTATTATTATTAACTAATGCCAGTTCTTTATTCATTGCTTTTTTCATGAACGTCCTTTTTTTTCTCTTCTAAGATCCCAGCCAGGGAACCCCATTACACTTTGTCATCTTGGCTCTTTAAGTTCCTCTGAGATGCGATAGTTTCTCAGAATTTTCCCCTTGGCTTTGATGACAATTTAAAGGCGTTTAAGTCAGGAATTTTGTAGAATGTCTCTCAACTGGGATTTGTCTGATGTTTTTCTCATGGAAAGCCCGCGGTTATGAGTTTCGGGAAGGAAGATCACAGTGGTGAAATGCCATTCGCATCACATCGTATCAGGGTGCATGCTATCAGGCACGGCTTAAGCTGTTGGTGTTGACCTTGATCACCTGGCTCAGCACTGTTCGTCAGGTTCTCCCCTGTAATGTTATTCTCCCTCACTGTCCCACAGTGACTCTTTGGAAGGAAGTCACCATGCAAAGTGACTCCACAATCAAGGGTAGAGGATCTAAATAAATTACCTGGAGTTTTTCTATATGAAGATAAGTTTATTTTCCCCACACCATGTTTATGGGGTGTCTTCCCTGTCCCATAGAATTAGCTATTTCTTTAGGAGCCCTGGTTCTTTTTACTGGAAAATGGTATTGGAAACGAAGGGCTGGGCGATGGGTGTGCTTTTGCTACAGGAGTGTCATGGCTTCTGAGCCCTCTCTAGCCACAGAACAAGGTCTCCAGTTTTTCTTTTTTTAAAAATTACAAAACATGGGGCCCTGGGAGTGTAGCTCACTTGGTTAGAGCATCGTCCTGATATGCCAAGGTTGCAAGTTCTATCCCTAGTCAGGGCACCTACTAGAATCAACCAATGAATACATAGATAGGTGGAACAACAATATTTAAAATAAATAAATAAACATGTAAAATTAGGAAACAGGGTGACTGTATCCTTGTCAGGTGTGTTATGAGGCATGTGGCAGGCCTATTCAAAGGTCCCAGTCAGAGTCCAGAGCATCTTTCACCGGAGGTCTGAAAGGGAAGCGCCCCAAGTGGAATCACATCCATAGTCACAGGGCACCAGCAGAGCGATCTGAGGGATTGCAAGGACTGTATATCTGTCACATATCAAAGTCCTAAAAGGTTTAGGTTTAGGGCGACACTAGTTTCATAAAAGGCGTGGGAGAGGATTCAGTTTTTCTTTTTGTTCTGTTGTTTGTGCAAGACAAGACTTATCCTTTCCTTCAGTGTCCGGTGGGCTCATGTTTAAAACTAGCTAGTGCCTTTTTTTTTTTTTTTTTTGGTTACATCCTCAACTACCATTTTAATTTCTCATGACCACTGCTTTCATTTATTTTTAAATTCCCTAGCATTAGTTTTGGTAATTTATATCTTCCTGAAAAGTGTCCACTTCATCTAGGTTTTCAAGCTCACTGGTTACAATATTGTCCATGGTATTCTCATAATTTTAAAATAAGAATCTCCCCTGAATCTGTAGCAGTGTCCAGTCTTTCCTTCTGAATGTTGTTTATCACTGACCTCTTCTTTTTCTTCTCCCTTTTATTTCCTGTTCATGCTTGCCAAAGGCTCCAGGACCGTCACAGTCTTTTCTGATGACCACTTCTTATTCGTTTTCCTGTTTTTCCAGTGAATGTAATTCAAGGCTGGATGTGTCTGTCTGGACCATCCTTTATCTGCATCCCACAGGTTTGGGTACTTAGTTCGCTCATTGTTGCTCATTTCTGAGCAGTAAGTTCAGGGACTAATATTTATCAAACAAACCCTTTTCTGATTAAGCTGGTGACAGCCAGGGCTCCCCGACCTGCCCTCCTGTGGTCCGATCCCATTACTTTTTGTCCTTGGCTGCCTGGAGACACAACTGCAGAAAGGAAATTGTTGACAAATTTGCTTGAGAAAAATGACTCATGTCAGGGCCCAGATGGGCTCCCAGGCCCCCGCTCCTTCCAGGCAAGTATATTTTTAAGTGCGATTGCTTAACGCTGCTGCTCAACTAGCGGAGAGGGGCCTGCTCCCTGGAGGGGACCGGGGCCATCTTTCTTGTGTTGTCTAAATGTTTAACTTATCTTAAGAGCATTAAAGAGGCCGAGGGCCGAGCTGCATTAATGGCCAGTTGGGCAGGACGCCTTGGAGAGCAGCTCAGCGCTGACACGCTGAAATATTACCCTCCCTGATAGCTCCTGCAGAACGGTAAATCACGCCTGCCCAGACCCCCGCCACTCCGAGTCCCTCTACAGAGGTCCTTCTCAAAGCTCCACGCATGTGGAAAGGCTCCCCTCCAGCCTGCCGCCGGCCTGGCCACTCCTGACTGGACCAGAGCTACCTTCTGCGAACCCTTTAGGTTAATCTTGCTTCTTATAAAGGACCCTTTCCTTCCATTCTCTCTGCTGCCCTGTGCTCATTCTCTGCTCCGCCGTGCACCTGAAAACTCCCTCCCAAGGAGAACAAATGCCTCAGCTTAGAAATCAGCTTGGCCTGGGACCAAATCCACACCCTAGCGAGGCGACCCTGGGAAAACGACCTCTTTGGGCCTCACCTTTAAAATAGAGATTTAAAAAAAAATCTCCATTGCAGGGCTGTGGTAAGGTTTCAGGGAGGATATGCATGTGTGATGCCTGGCATGGAGTAAGAGCTCAATACATGTCAATGTCAGTCCCCGGCAAGTTAACCTCTCGGTGCCTCAGTTTCCCCACCTCTAAAATGGGGACATATGGCAGTATTTGCCCCCTGTGGCCGTTTGTAAAGGTTAAATGAATGCGTGCAGGCGAGCTCTCAGTACCTGTCAGCTGTGGTTGCATTTAGTTTTACGCTCTGTACCCTCCACTCAGCTCCACTGGCAGTCCACGTCCTCCTTTCTAGAAATGCCTTCAGACCTTTTGCATATTGGTTTGCTCACCTTCAGGGTGGGGAGTGAGCGTGCTTTCTCCCTTCAGTGTGGTTTTGGTGGTTATCTGTGTGACCTTTGTTTTGCAAATACAATGGGCAGAAGTGTTGACTCACCTGTCCTCTGTATCTGCGCTGGGAAGTTCCCCTCCCCTTGCTGCCAGCGCTTGCTTGTCCTCCTGCAGGCTTCCTGGCTATCCATCCATCCCTGCTCTTCCTGCGAACCCACCCTCTCCAGTACTATGTAAGTCTAGATTTCCTGTTGGGGAATCTTCTTTCTCAAACCAGATGGCAAGCATGTTCCCTGGGAAAATCCACAGCATAGCAAGTAGGTAAGTGCAAGGACTATGGGGCCAGGCCACAGGGGCCTGAATATTGCCACTGCCATCTGTGTGACTTTGGGCTGCTCAATTAACCTCTCTGTGCCTCAGTTTCTTCATCTGTAAAGGGGGTATTATGGAGTGAGTTTTTGTAGTCCCCCCAGTATGGCTGTATTTGAGGATGGGATCTCTAAGGAAGTAATTACAGTCAAATGAGGTCATAAGGGTGGGGGCCTTGATCTCATAGGATTAGTATCCTTTTATGAAGAAACATGAGAGCCCTGACCGTGTGGCTCAGTGGGTAGAGCGTCGGCCCTCGGACTGAAGGGTCCCAGGTTCGATTCCGGTCAAGGGCGTGTACCTTGGTTGCGGGCACATCCCCGGTAGGGGGCATGCAGGAGGCAGCTGATCAATGACTCTCTCTCATCGATGTTTCTCACTCTATCCCTCTCCCTTCCTCTCTGTAAAAAATCAATAAAACATAAAAAAAAAAGAAACATTAGAGCATGCTCTCTCTCCCTCTATCTGCACAGGTACTGAGGAAAGACCAGGTGGAGACATAGTAAGAGGTGACCTTCTACAAGCCAGGAAGAGAGTCTTCACCAGAAACCAAACTTGCAGGCACCAGAACCTGGGAGTTTTGCGCCCAGAACTGTAAGAAAATTAATTTGTGTTGTACAAGCATCCAGTCTGTGGTTGTTTCGTTATGATAGCCTGAGCAGATTTATACAATGGGGATAATAATAGTGAGGTTACATGAGTTAATATATAAACTGCTCAAGACAGTGCCTGGCACATAGTAACTTCTCAGTAAATCTCAGCTGTGAAAATTGTTATCACCATCATAACTGAAAATACAGTCCATGTCTTACAAATTAAAACTCTATCTGGTAGAACTTTCTACAAGAATGTAAATGTTTTGTTCTATCCAATACAATAGCCACCAGCCACATGTGGCTATTTATATTAAAATTAGAAAAAAGTTGCCTGGTGGCATTGTTCAGTGGTTGAGAGTAGATTTATGAACCAAGAAGTCTACACTCAACCATTCGACCAGGGCACATGCCCAGGATGCAGGCTCAGTCCCCAGTGTGGGACATGCAAGAGACAGCCAATGATTCTCTCTCATCATTGATGTTTCTCTCTCTCTCTCCCTTTTTCTTCTTCTCTAAAATCAATAAAAATACTTTAAAAATTAGAAAAAATCAATAAAAACGTATTAAAAAGCCCAGCCAGTATTGCTCAGTGGTTGAGCATCAGCCCATGAACCAAGAGGTTGCTGGTTTGATTCATGGTCAGAGCACATGTCTGGGTTACAGGCTCAATCCTCTGTAGGGGGCGTGCAGGAGGCAGACGATCAATGATGTTTCTCTCTCATCAATGTTTCTATCTCTCTATCCCTCTCTCTTTCGCTCTCTCTAAAAATAAAAAAATCAATAAAATTAGTTAAAATGAAATACAATTAAAAAGTCAGCGCAAGTACTCAGTGACTACAAGTGATGAATAGAGACCGCCTGAGACAGGGCAGAATAGAACATTTATGCCATTGTAGAGTCCCCTATTGACAGCATTGCTCTAAAGCACTGGCTTCCAAATGTTTTTGACTGTGACCTTCAGTAAGAAATACACGTTCCATCACACAGAGACTTAAACGGCTGAAACATAACTTATATTACTGAGATAAATTTTAAAGCAATATTCACCACTACTATTTATGGTATATCCTATATTCTACTTTATTTCTTACTCTTTAATTATTAAAGACATTATGCTGGTCTTGACCCTTTATGTGGGTCATGGTTTGCTCTACTGCAAATACTGATACCGAATTACACCGAGGGGCCAGATTATTATGATCTCTGAATGCATAATGATCTGGTCACTCAGTACCAGTGCATGAATTCGTGCATGGGTGGGGTCTGGCAAGTCTGACCAGAGGGAGGGGATATGGGCGGTTGACTGGCTGGTCGAACTCCTGGTCGAGGGGGGCAATTTGCATATTAGCTTTTATTCTATAGGAGGAGATACACTGAGTGGCCAGATTATTATGCGTTCAGAGATCATAATAATCTGGCCACTCAGTGTATTATAAAATCAGGGTTTGGGCAAACTAGTTATATTTTCTAACTCATAGTAAAAGAAATATCTAACAATTTAAACAATTTGCCCCTCTACCATGTACCCCTTACATAGTACCAGTGGCACCTATAGTCCTTGTTGGGCATGTAAAGTATGCCAGGCTCTGGGATGACTGCTTTCATCCATCTCTCACCATCATCACAACCTTGGAAAGTAGAGGCTTTTCTTCTAACCATTTAACAGATGAGGCAACTGAGGGTTTAGGAGAGGGAGCAACTTGCCCAAGACACAGCCTGGAGATGGTGGAGCCAGGACTCAAAGGCAGACTGATCTGGTTAGAAGGTGCTTTTCTTTTCTTTAAAATATATTTTATTGATTTATTACAGAGAGGAAGGGAAAGAAAGAGAGAGTTAGAAACATCGATGAGAGAGAAACATTGATTAGCTGCCTCCTGCACACCTCCTACTGGGGATGTGCCCTCAATCAAGTTACATGCCCTTGACTGGAATTGAACCTGGGACACTTTAGTCTGCAGGCCGACACTCTATCCACTGAGCCAAACTGGTCAGGGCAGAAGGTGCTTTTCTTAAACTCCAAACACACATCCTGAATGGCCCGAGATACAGCTGAACGTGGCACCTACCTTGTCTTGGATATGGCTCACAGGCTCCTGAGTGCTCTGGGAGTCTGGGGAACCACTGATCTAACGCAGATACCTATTTCCACCCTTGCTTCCTCCAGTCTGTTCTCCACCCAGCAGCCAGAGGGAGCCTCTAAACCGCAAATCAGATCATATGGCTGCCCTGCTCAAAACCCTCCAATAGCTTTTTGTCATCCTTAGGATGACAAAGCCTAACAGCCTAACGACGGGCACAAAGGCCTCCTGGGATCTGCCTCTAACCCCCATTGATAACCACAATCCTTCCTGCTGCTTCTGCTGCCACTACCATGTTTGTATTACCTACCCCAGGGCCTTTGCACTGCTATTCTTGTGGCCTGACACACTCTTCATCCAGATTCTCACCTCCTTCCCTTCTCTGCTCAGATGTCAAAGAAGCCTTATGTGGATAAGCCAAGAAAAATAGCCCTTGTAGCCATCACCTCCCTAACCCTGCTGGCCTCCCTTTGGAGCCCTCCACCTGGTATATATTCAGTTTTTTGCGGTCCGCTTCCCCGGCTGGAAGGTCAATGCCTTGAGGGTGGGGATCTTGCTGTGTTTGTTTGCCTCTGAATCCACAGCACTTAGGGCAGGGCTGGCAGAGGGTGAAATCTCCCTAAATGGCTGCTGCACCCGTGAGCTGACCTATTTGCAGCCAGACGCAGGCTCAGAGTAGAAAGGATCTGACTTTGTTCCCTAAACCGACCATCCTGCAGGAGCCTGGCCTCCCCTGGGCTCCCATAGGCCTTGGGCCTCTCCGCAACCCCAGCGGCCTCCCTGGGAGCCAGAGGAGGCTGCCTTTTAGATTTCCACGGGACTCCCCGCACCAGCAAGCAGTATGTTTTCACTTGTGTGAGTCTTAACTTCTCCATCGTGTAACATGGCTTCAATCCTGCCGAGATGCCCTGTGGGCTTCTGGCACTGGAGACCTTTTTGAAAAAATTTAGAGAATAAAAACAAACTGGCTTCTTCGAGCAGCTCCAGCTGGAATTTAAGGTCCTTCTCCAGGAGGTGCAACCTTGCCTTGGGGCTGGGGAGGAACAGAAGGAAGGCAAGATGCTGAAGCATGGCTCCAAACACACACCAATCCCGCAAAATACCTGCTCTGAGCCTCAGGTTCAATCAAGACGGACAAATGCCTACTGCGTGTCTGGCATTTTTACTGCATGGGAGCTGCAGACCTGTATATCGACCTGTCCACTTGGTGTCTCAAACCCATGTGCCCTGACAGAAGGATGGACTTCCCACTGCACGCTCACGTCTTCCCTGTTTGGCCCACCTCAGAGAATGGCACCATCGCCCGGGTGGGACCCAGCCCAGGGGTCCCTCTGACTCCTCTCTCTCCTCGTCCCCACACTTAGCCCATCAGCAAGTTCTCTGGGCTTTACCTCCATCCCTGAGCCCACATCTTCTTCTTACCTTTTCCTCTTTTGCTTGGACAACTGCAATATCTCCTTCTGGTCTCCCTGCCTCCACCTTTCCCCTCCTATTGCTCATTCTCCACATAGTAGCCAGAATGGTCTTTTTAAAACATCGTTCAGGTCATGTGCACCCGTAGCCCCATGGTTGTCCACAAAACTGCGAATAAACTGATGTCTGTGACCATGCTGAGTCCACCCTTAGGGCTCCAGGCTCATCCGTCCCACCGACCTGCACTCACTCATTCTCTGCTCTCACGTGGCCTCTCTGACCCCGCATTATTTCACACGTATGCTCACCTCAGGGCCTTTGTACGTGTTGCTCCCACCTCCCTAGATCTCCACCCTGCTGGCTCAAGTGTCACCCCCTCCAGGGGCATTCCCGGCTCCCATGAGCATGCTGGCCACCACCCTACCCCCGCTCACCCATCGCTCATCTAGCACGTCTCATTGTTTTATTTTTTCCACATTCTTTCACTACCACAAATTCTCCTGTTTTATGGATCTGTTTGGCTGCTTACTGGCTGGGCCAGGGAAATTTGGGGTGAACCAGACAGACATGATCCCTGCGCTCATGAAACTGACATCCTGAGGAGGAGACAGGGAAGAGGTAATCTACTTTTCCACACAAGGCCAGTAACTTCCACTTTTTGGATAAAGTGAGTTGGGTTTCTTTCGCTATTTGCAGTCAGTGAGGCCTTTATTATGAGAGACTCCATAAGCCCTTGCTGAATTCACCTGACATGCTTATTTTGTTTTGCTCTGTTTTACTCTTAGTTTCTCTCCCTCTTCTTCTCTTCCTCTGTCCCTCTCTCTTTTACCCCCCAAGACACGAGAGGTCACTTCAAGAGAAGCCTGCACACTGCCTTTGGCTAGGGAGAGAGTCTTGGGCCTTGATACTACTGGTATTCTCTTTCTTCATCAACAAGTTTCTACCTTAGTCCTCTCTTGGAAACACGTGGTGGGCAGAGAGCAATGCCTTTTTATAGACAGGAGGGCTGAGGCCCACACAGCCTGCCTAGACTGGGCGGAACACAGAAGGGTGTTTTCAGTGAGGACTTGCCCCACTTGGGACTCAAGAACTGTAGGCTGGGAAGGAAAAGACAAGTCCCTTTCTGATGGTGAACAAAAGCAAATGATCTGGCTGGTCAGGATGGATTTGGGACTCAGAGCCTTTATATTTCTGCTTCGCAGTTTAGTCTCCGGCGATTTCCCAGATTCTGGGGGAAAAATTCCTACTAGGATTAGTAAAATTGTTCTTTTACAGTGTTATTTTATTTTACTTTTCAATCTGGTAAACCAACAATGAGAATATAATTTAGAAAGCCAGAAGTTCCCTACATTACTCCTCTTATCAGCCAAAACCATCCCTTTTTACCTTGGAGAAAGCTACTTGCTCTTTCTTTGGGGGAGGTAAGCAATGCATATTTCCCTCTTTGCTTTGGCTACCAGGAAGCTCAGGGATTAACTCTGAACTTAATGTCAACAGTTAGTTTGAACTGGATTTTTTGGGGTACAAAGCCTTACCCTAGCCTTCTATTCCTTTGCTGTAGTAGTTCCACTGAAAATATGTTTTCCATTTGAAATTATGTCCAGATCTTTTTGACACAGGCTGGATATAAGCCAAAGAATTAAACTGACTTCTGAAGCGCCTCTCCCGCTGTGTCCTATCTCCTTTGAAGTTGCTTAGGGCACAGAAGCAGATACTTTAAATAAGCATAGTCCCTCAGCTCGCTCTCTCTCTTTGTAAAACATGTTTTCAGGGGGATGTAAATTGTTTTTAAAACCTTCCATCCTGGCCCACTGTTAATTATTACTGACCCAGGAGGATCTGTACTAATTTGCCTTAATCAAGTTATTAAACAGCAAATTTCAGGAGGAAGAAACTCCGCAGCCTTTACTGGATTAGTCAAGCTGCCAGGGGACGTGGCTGCTAGAGCAGAAAGGCCCATTAACTGCTCTGGGACGCTGGGGAGATAATCCGGTCAAGTGTGTTTTCAATAAATGGATGCTGGCCGTAGTTTTGCGTCTTTTTCGGGGGTTGCTAGCACAAGTTTCTAGCCTCCTAAGGAAAAAGAGGGGAAAGCAGGAGTGGGGAGAAAAGGCAGCATCTCTTCCCCCAAACCAGATGCAGGGAGTTACATACGGCGAATATGAAATGAAACAAGCAATTCCAAACCTCTAGGTCATTGAAGAACAGGTGCGTGTCTGCAAGGTTGAAGATCATTTCTTCCATCATCAGGCCGATGCGCACGGACGTCGTGGTGTCCTGCCAGAAGGAAGAGGGAGGGCCACTGTGAGAGAGTCTTGTCATTACAGCCTCCTTCTCTCTCCTGTCCCGCCTCCCAAAGGCCTTTCCTCAACCGCAGGGCCCGCGCCTGGCGTGGGGTCAGGGTGCTAACGTCAGACAGCTTCTGAGATTTCCCTTCTAGCTTTTCATCACTTGTATTTACCATCTTAGTATCCAGTCTCCCCCAAATGCCCCTGGAATTGCAGCTGTGTTCAGTGTTGCAAGGACCAGATTGGCTCTAATAAAGGGGGCCCCTAGGAAATGTGTCTTCAGGGAGGCCGAGAGATTTGGGGAAGGCAGGATAAACCATGTATAAACCACCGGCGAGCTGGGATGCTGGCTCTCTCTTTACAGCAATCTCTCTGGGGAGAGATTGCCTTATTCCTCCCGGTATTTTGAATGCCACTGGTACCTAACAATGGAGATTTGTTTAAAAAACAAACATACAAACAAAACTCACTCTGGTGCATTCGTACCAGAGAAAATGAGGCACCATTAAAAAAATGAAGTCATGCAAGCGCTGCTGACATGAAACTGTCATGAAGACATAAACTATTAAGAGACAAAAGCTAGTTATGTCACAGTATCTGTGGGGAGCACACTGGACAACCCAACAGCCCATTCTCATGCTCCGTCTCTTTTCTATACACATGGTGTGTAGATGGCATTCCTCTTCACCCCTATTTGGGATCCCTTCCTGAAGAGTCTCCCCGTAGGAGGTGATGTCTACCAGAGGTTAGCAAACTAAATCTCACCTGTTGCCTGCTTTTGTATGGCTCATGAGCTAAGAATGATTTCTGCATTGAAACATTTTATTTTCCTTTTTTAAAAAAAATTTAATAAATCTTTATTGTTCAGATTATTACAATTTTTCCTCACCTGTTCCCATAGCTCCCCTCCCTTCCCAAACTTCCTTCTGCCCTTACCCCTCCCCCACTGTCTTCATCCATAGGTGTATGATTTTTGTCCAGTCTCTTCCTTCACTCCCCACAATTCATTTCCCGTGAGAATTGTCAGTCCACTTCCTTTCTATGTCCCTGATTCTATTATATTCACCAGTTTATTCTGTTCATCAGATTTTTTATTCACTTGATTTTTAGATTCGCTTATTGATAGACATGTACTTGTTCATAATTTTTATCTTTACCTTTTTCTTCTTCCTTTTCTTAAAGAATACCTTTCAGCATTTCATATAATACTGGTTTGGAGTTGATGAACTCCTTTAGCTTTTTCTTATCTGTGAAGCTCTTTATCTGACCTTCAATTCTGAATGACAGCTTTGCTGGGTAGAGTAATCTTGGTTGTCGGTTCTTGCTATTCATTACTTTGAATAATTCTTGCCACTCCTGTCAGGCTTGCATAGTTTCTGTTGAGAAATCAGCTGATAATCATATGGGTGCTCCCTTGTAGGTAACTAACTGTTTTTTTTCTTGCTGCTTTCAATATTCTTTGTCTTTTGCTCTTGGCATTTTAATTATGATGTGTCTTGGTGTGGTCCTCTTTAGATTCCTTTTGTTTGGGGTTCTGTGTGCTTCCTGGACTTGTAAGTCTATTTATTTCCACCAGGTAGGGGAAATTTTCAGTCATTATTTCTTCAAATAGGTTTTAAGTATCTTGCTCTTTCTCTTCTTCTGGCACCCCCATAATTCTGATGTTGGCATGCTTGAAGTTGTCCCAGAGGTTCCTTACACTATCTTCATATTTTTGGATTCTTTTTGCTTTTTGCTTTGCCAGTTGGGTGTTTTTGGCTTCTTTGTATTTCAAATCTTTGACTCGATTCTTGTGATTCGTTAGGTTGCTGCTGTATCTCTGTATAATATATATATTTTAATTTTAGTCAGTGTATGTTTAATTTCCATTTGGTCCTTTTATTAAAAAAATATATTTTATTGATTTTTCACAGAGAGGTAGGGAGAGGGATAGAAAGTTAGAAACATCGATGAGAGAGAGACATTGATCAGCTGCCTCCTGCATGCCCCCTACTGGGGATGTGCCTGCAACCAATGTACATGCCCCTCACTGGAATCGAACCTGGGACCTTTCAGTCCTCAGGCTGACGCTCTATCCACTGAGACAAACTGGTTTCAGCTATTTGGTCCTTTTTCATATCTGTGAGGGTCTTGCTAAATTTATTGGCCTTTTCTAGAACATTCTTGAAAAACCTTATAACCATGGTTTTAAACTCTATATCCAGTTGTTTACTTTCCTCCATTTTTTTCATCTGTGACCTGTTTCTTTGTCTCCGCATTTTGTCTGCTTCTCTGAGTTGATAGAGTGCTCTGTGTGCTAGGTGTCCTATGGGGCCCAGTGGCTCAACCTCCCCATTTACCTGAGGTGGACACTCTTGGTGAACCCCTTTGTGCACTGTGCACAGTCTTGTAGTTAAGCCTTTATTTTTGTTGGTATCACTGGGAGGAATTGACCTCCAGGCCAATTGGCTGTGAGGATCAGCTGTATCTATGCTGGGAGAACTTCTGTGCTGGAGACACCCTTATGAGACAAGACTTGCAAAAACCTCTGTGCTCAGCTTGGATGGGGTGGAATCTCAGGGTGGAGCAGACAGCATTGGTTTCCTGTTAGCCCTGCCCTCATAGGCTCCTGTGTCTCACTATCCCGTAGTAATCACTGCAAGCACCTCTAAGAGAAAGCCGCCCTAGAGTTCTGCCTGCTGCCAGACAGTCCAGTTTCTCCCCAAATGAATATGGGTCCCCAGAGTCTTGCCTAAAACTGGAGTTCAGTGCAGTTGGGAGCTTTTGTCTCCCCTCTGCTTGAGAAAGCCAGCCATGCACTCAGTTGAGAGTCCTTTCTGTGTGCGTCTCAGTATCTCTGCCTCCTGCAGCTCCTCTGAGTCTCAGTGTGCTTTTTTTTTTCTAGTTGTAGAATTTCCACTCAGCCAGCCTTCCTGTGGTTCTGGATGATGTCTGTTTTGTCTTTTAGTTGTTGTTTTGAACTTGTTGTGTGAGGCAGCAGTTTAGGTGTTTACCTATGCCACCATCTTAGTTTCTCTGCTATTTTTTATTTTTATTTTTTAGGGAGAGGGAGAGAGAGAAACATCGATGCAAGAATGTGTCATTGATTGGCCACCTTCTGAACATCTTCCCCTGGGGATTGAGCCTGCAATCTGGACATCAAGCCTGCAACCTGGGTATGTGCTCTGAGAATAGAATCAGGCAACCTTTGGTACATGGGACGATGCCCAACCAAGTGAGCCATACCAGCTAGGCCAATTTCTGCATTTTTTGACAGTGTTTGTCTATGACTACTTTTGTTTTCTGAAGGTAGTGGGGAGTCATTGCAACAGTAATTGGTCTATGTCCCGTATGGCCTAACATATTTACCATCTGGCTATTCCTAGTCTACTGGCCCTGATGTAGACCATCCCTATTGAACTCAGGTGTGATCATGTGACTTGCTTTGGCCAATGATATTTGAGCAGAAGTAATGTTTCACTTCTGGTCAGAAGCTTTAAGAGTCAGTGCATGGTTTGCTGTGCTTTACATAAAAGCTACCCTGACAATCTGGGTTCTAGAATAAAGATGATATGTGTTGGGGCTGCAACAGATCACAACAGACATGTACCATAAATGCGAGGTTTATGAGATTTGGGAGATGTCTGTCACTATAGCATAACCTCACGAATCCAAACTGATACATGTGGAAAATATGAAGCATAAGGTTTTTCAAACCTGGCTGTACACTGCAATGATGTGAAGAGTATCTAAAAATCCTGAGGCTCAGCACCCAACACTGTAAAATCAGAATTGCTGAGGGTGAAGTCTGGGCCTCAGGATTTTTAAATGCTCTTCATATCATTGCAGTGTACAGCCAGGTTTGAGAAACCTTATGCTTCATAACCCTTCATTGGGAATGTTTAAAGCTCCCCCACGTGATTTTAATGTATAGCCAAAGTTAAGAACCACTGATCTAAAAGGATATACACACTCAGGCATATTCCTGGTCAATATCTATTACATGTTTTCTCTGTGCCACTTTATAAATATTAACACTTAATTCTGATAAAGTTCTTTGAGGTGAGCACTATTGTTTTCCCATTTTATAGCTGAGAAAACTGAAGCTCACAAAGGTTAGGTAACTGCCTCGAGGTCACATGGCTAGGACGTACTAGGGTCTGAACCCAGGAAATCTGGCTCTAGAGCAGCACTGCTTTTGAGGAGGTCTTGGAAGGACTGGTGATGGGATGCAAAGGAGACCTGTACTATCACTCTGTATACCTCTCTATTTGAATTTTTTTTTTTTAACTGAAAGGCTGTGTTACTTCTATTATAAAAATAAAAATGACAGCAACCCTTCTTGACCCTTAAAAAAAAGGGAAAGAAAGTGTAGCTGGTGATCTCAGCTTCACACACACCACTGTGAAGAATGAAGCCCAGGAACGCAGCCATTAGGGAAACACCTCATCAGGGCCCCAACCGCCAAGGCTTAGCACTCTGAGTCCTGGCTGGATGTCGCGGGGTAGAGTACTCAGTGAAAAATGAAGAGAAAATGAGGAAAACAAACTTTCCAGGGCCAAGGAGGGAATCATTGTGCGACCTGGGAAAAGGTTTTTTGGGGTGTTTTCACACATTACTCATATCCAAACCACTTCACCTCTGCAAACTTGCACATTCCTTGTAGGCCAGGCTGTCTGGACACCTAACCACCAGTGGCCAGCCCTTGAAACACTGACAGGATGCAAGAAGACACTGCCATCCACACTCCTCCGCTGAAAGGATTGACTTAGAAAAATGCCAACTCCCAGGCCAGCACATAAAATAGGAAAAGTAGTTATTGTGTACAAAATGGCTTATCTGTGAAACATATTTGTGTAGTTATAAAAGGCAAATACTCTGTTGATAAAGTGATTATTTATTGATATTGGGAGGAGGTGAAGAGAAAGCATGCATGTGTATGGTGGTGGCAAAGATGAGAAAAAGAGCTGAATTCTTGTCTTCTAGTTTGGGAAGCCAGAGATCATGCCTTAAATAGAAAAAAAGAAATACCAAGAAGTAATAACATAAGTAGGTTACTTAGATATTGGGAGGTAAATACCAAAAAGGATTAGCAAGAATTGAAAGTTGTCACCTCTAGGCAGGCAGAAAGAAAAGGGGTGGCCGAAACCGGTTTGGCTCAGTGGATAGAGCATCAGCCTACAGACTGAAGGGTCCCAGGTTCGATTCTGGTTAGGGGCATGTACCTTGGTTGTGGGCACATCCCCAGTAGGGAGTGTGCAGGAGGCAGCTGATTGATGTTTCTCTCTCATCAATGTTTCTAACTTTCTATCTCTCTCCCTGCCTCTCTGTAAAAAATCAGTAAAATATATTAAAAAAAAACACACAGAAAAAAAAAAGAAAAGAAAGGGGGATGGTGGCACTGGGGACTGCTGTTTTTCATTATACTTCCCTTTGGAGGACTATCTGAGTTTTAAACTATATGCATATATTTCTTGGATTAAAAGTCTAAATTAAAAATAAAAGAAAACACTCTCAGTAATTCCACTTCTCATTATCTATCCTAGAAAAAACCCCATACATGTGATCAAGGAACATGTAAAAAGATGTTCATTACAGAATTGTTTGTAAATAGCCAAAGAATTGTTTGTCCAGCTAAAGGAGATTAGAGAAATGAAATATCTCTATATAAAAGCCTAAATGACTGCATAACTGAATGACCATTTGACCAGTCACTATGATGGGCACTGACCACCAGACGGCAGATGCTCAACACAGACATCCTCTGAGAGGTCCCAGATTGTGAGAGGGCGCAGGCTAGGCTGAGGGATCTCATTGGTGCACGAATTCATGCACTGGGCCTCTAGTAGTAGTATATTCAACAATAGAAAACCAAATTCAATTGAAAGAAATGAACCTGACTTCCATGTATTGACATGGATACACACGAAAAATATTGTCTGAAAAAGCAGTAATCTTCTAAAAGTTATACACTGCATATTAATACCATATATTAGAAACACATAAAATGTTCTTACATATTTTCCTTGGACACTTACATATTTATAAATATTAGAAAGGATATACCTAGAGTCAGAACAGTAATTACTCCTGGCAGACAGAGAGGTAGGAACAGGAATTAGAGGTGATGATCAAAGTAAACCAGCATTATCTAGAATATTCTAAAATTTTTAAAAGAGAAGGCATTCAAATAGTTATGTTAAATTAAAAATTAAAATAGCCCTAGCTGGTGTGGCTCAGTTGGTTGGGTGTCATCCCATGCATTGAAAGGTTGCTGGTTCGATTCCTGGTGGCGACTAGGCATTAGTGAATGCGTAATATATCTGGAATAAGGGTAAGACAAAAGCCATCGGTTCCATCATGAGCTGCCTGCTGAATACGTCTCTAATATAATCCAGAAACACACTACCCTGGTCTGGGCTTAGTCACCCTGTGAACTCAGAGGGTGAGGATCCTCTGTCTGACCTAGCATGTCACCCAATGATAAAGCCTCCATGCCATGTTCCTCAGCTAATAAGAGGCCACTGACCCATTCAAGTCCACTCTGATCCCTCTACCATCTACTGTTGCCATGAGGATGACATGCGATAGCATGTGAGTAAACACCAGCCTGACACGCAGCAGGCTCTGCAAGCGCCCCTCATTGTCAAAATCCTGTAACCCACTTTCTTGCACCCTTAAGCAGAGAACACTTAATCAGATGGTACCATCTCACATGCACACCATTTTCTTCATCATTATATACTCTTTGGAGTAAAGACAGAAAATCAGTGTTTAATTTCCTAAACAAGCAACAGCAGAAAGAGATTTGCTTTTAAGAAATAATCAGTAACAGAGAACTGAGAAAAGGAAGTTTTTCCAAAACAGGCTTCAATTTGTACCTTCTCCGTCCAAGGACTGTGCTGGGGGCTGGAGCGGTTGGCTGGATGGAATGTCATCTTTGAGAGTTTGGGGATGGTTCTCTCCCAGTGAAGGAGCCAATCTGATTAGTGCACTGCGGTTTTTTTTTGTTAATGCCCCCTAATGTTCTACAGATTCTCAGGGATCGGTTTTGATGATGGCGAGGTGGGCTATGCACCCATTTATTTAGGAGGCTCAGAGCACTAGACACCCCCTCCCCGGACCCCAGGACCTGGATGCCGTTCAGTAACCTAATTATTACGCATTTTTGGCAAAGTTCTCTTAATTAATAAGAGTTGGTGGGGACTTCCACCACATGGACTGCTCTCAGATCTGCCTTGAGGATCAGTAAATTATTTTGTGATGTATGGTTGCAATTCCTGGATGGAGGGGAGAGGGTAAGAGTATAAAAAAGACTTTCTTTTTTAAAATATATTTTTATTGATTTCAGAGAGGAAGAGAGAGGGAAAGAGAAACATTAATGATGAGAGAGAATCATTCACTGGCTGTCTCCAGCACACCCCCTATTGGGAATCCAGCCAGTAACTAGGGCATGTGTCCTGACTGGGAATCAAACCATGACCTCCTGGTTCATAGGTGGATGCTCAATCACTGAGCCATTCTGGCTGGGCAAGAAAGTCTTTCTAAAATCAAAGTTAATCTGATGGCACACTCAAATGAGGAAAACGGCATGTGGATTCTTGGAGGTTTCAAAACCCGAAAGCAAAAGTTCATCAGGGTTAAGATGAGAGCAGTTGTTTCTATTAAGGGTCTCCACCATCACCAACTTCCAAAGCTCCCCAATTTAAGTTGCATCCCTACAGGTCTACTTCCAAATCCCCATAGGTTAGGAGGCAACCATTTCCATTAAAAATAAGTTGTTTTAACAACCCACAACTCTATTTATCCATTAAAGAATTTCCTTTTCTGACTTTTCTAAGTTTTCTAATAGACTAGAGGTCTAGTGCATGAAATTCATGCGGGGGGTGGGGGTGGGATGGGAAGTGTCCTTCAGCCCAGCTTGCACCCTCGTCAATCTGGGACCTCTCAAGGGATGTCCAGGTAGGATCAGACCTAAATGGGCAGTCGGACATCCCTCTCATAATCCAGGACTGCTGGCTCCCAACTGCTCGACTGCCTGCCTTCCTGATTACCCCTAACTGCTTCTGCCTGCCAGCCTGTTCACCTCCTAACCACTCCCCTGCCAGACTGATTGATGCCTAACTGCTTCCCTACCAGCCTGATTGCCCCTAACTGCCCTCCTCTGCAGGCCTGTCCCCCCCCAACTGCCCTCTCCTGCAGGTCTGGTCCCCCACAACTGTCCTTCCCTGTAGGCCAGATAGCTCCTAACTTCCCTCCTCTGCAGCCTGGTCACCCCCAACTGCCCTCCCCTACAGGTTTGATTGCCCCAACTGCCCTCCCTTGCAGGCCTGGTCCCTCCCAACTGCCCTTACCTGCTGACCTGATCCCCCACAACTGCCTTTTCTTGCAGGCTTGGTCTCTCCTGACTGCCCTCCCCTGCTGGCCATCTTGTGGTGGCCATCTTGTGT